>JAYMFT010205028.1:0-11608 GCA_038088735.1 Panulirus argus | reverse complement strand
CACTCTATTCCGGGCACACCTTTCACCCTCCTGCATGTTCAGGCCCTGACCGCTCAAAATCCCTTTCACTCCATCCTGGTCAATTTGCATTGCTATCTACCACTACAGTGACTAAAATTCATAATCCAGGCTGATTTTACCTCTTGATATTTTCTATATTCTGCAGTTATGGCACCTATTTCAATGGGCATACCTTCTAATAAAGGAGAAAAACCTATGTTGTCTTAACACTGCATCAAAACACAGTAATTTGCATGTGAATGGAGCAAGATGGTAGGCAAAATGATTTGATGAGAATATGAAAAGTCTTGTTTGTCAACTATCTATAACATCATAGCTTAAAAAGAACATCTATTCAAGTTTTACCACGTCAGAAAAGGTGTATGCTGTATGATTACTTCAAACTGTAACAAGTTTAAGATGAGATAATTCCACGTTCAGTGCTGATTAAAAAGGGAAAAGGTTTTCATAGTCCAATGAATTTCACTGACGAACATAACTTCTCTGTTGGATGATAAGCCTATTTAATTTCTAATGTTGCAAATGCTTAATAGAGTTATCATAAATATTTAAAAATATACAGTGCTTTAAAGCATTAATATCCAGCATCACCTAACTGTGGCACATATAACATAATCAAGGTTTTCCTGTACCTGCAAACTGTTTAAATAAATACATGTGGGTGTAAATACATTTCTGAAAACTTTTGTACAGTAAACTGGTTCTTACCTTCTCCATTTCCTCTAGAAGAGAATTTAAGATTTGTCCAGCATGCTGTATCTCTCCACGGCACTTGGCTACATGTGCTTCCTCCAGGCGCGTAACCCAAACAAGGGTTTGGGGCAAATTCAGTTTTGAAGCACACAGAAGAGCTGATTCGCAACCTAAGGTGTTTCCCAACTTCTGACTTTGACGTGATAACAAGCTCTTGGTTAACTGAGGATAAAATAAAGTTGTGTATGAATGTTTTGGAAACTGCAAAATCCTTTTCTCCAATGGGGGTGTCCTGCATGCACATAGGATATTCTACAGAATATCTCCTTAAAAGAGAGAGAGAGAGAGAGAGGAAGCAAGCAAGCAAGCTGCTACTGCGAAAGAGAATTTAATGATTGGGAAAAGGTATACTCTAGTTTCCTTGAGTGCTCAAGTCTCACCCTTCCTTCTTGTGGTGACCTCAGTAGTACACCCCAGGGATGGAACCAAAGGGGAAAAGTGTGCAAAAGGAGAAAATTGAGAGTAAATGTGAATAAGAGAAAGGTTATTAGGTTCAGCAGGGTAGAGGAGCAAGGTAGTTGGGATGTAAGTTTGAATGGAGAAAAATTGGAAGTGAATTGTTTTATATATCTTGGAGCGGACTTGGCAGCAAATAAAACCATAGAAGCAAAAGTGAGTCATGGGGTGGGGAGAGGGCAAAGGTTCTGAGAGCGATGAAGAATGTGTGGAAAGAGAGAACATTATCTCGGAGAGCAAAACACTCTACATTTGCCACTCTATCATCAAACACATTCAATAATCCTTCAAAATATTCACCCAATCTCCTCCACACTCCATCACTACCTGTTATCATTTACCCCCTTCACTGATGTTTTCATTTGTTCTCTTGTCTTTCGCACATTATTCTCCCTAATATTTAATGATACTTTCTCTCATTCCAACTCTCATTTGCCCTCTTTTTGAACCCTTGCACCTTCCTCTTGACCTCCTGCCACTTTCTCTTATACATCTCCCAGTCATTTGCACTCCCTCCTTGTATCATCCACATGCCTCTCTTTTCTCTTTCACTAACAACTTTACTTCTTCATCCTACCACTCACTACCCTTTCTAATCTGCCCACCTTGTACCTTTCTCATGCCACATGCATCTCTTGCACATGCCGTCACTGCTACCCTAAATACATCCCATTACTCATCCGCTCCTCTCATTTCAACTGCTCTCACCTTTTGCCATTCTGCACACAATCTTTCCTGGTATTTCTTCACACAAGTTTCCTTTCCAAACTCACTTACTCTCACCACTCTCTTCTCCCCGACATTCTCTCCTCCTTTTAAAACCTCAACAAAGCTTCACCTTTGCCTCCACAAGATAGTGATCACACAGCCCACCAGCTGCCCCTCTCACCACATTTACATATAAAAGTCTCTCTTTTACACACCTATCAATTAATACATAATCTAATAATGTCCTTTGACCATCTCTACTACTCACATACATATAATTGTGTCTCTCTCTTTTTAAACCGGGTATTCCCAATCACCAATCTTTTTTCAGCACACAAATCCACAAGCTCTTCACCATTTCCATTCACAACACTGAATACCCAATGCACACCAATTATACCCTCAACTGCCACATTACTCACCTTCTCATTCAAATCAACCATCACTAAAACCTGGTCACGTGCACCAAAACTGCTGACACACTCACTCAGCTGCCCCCAAAACATTTGCCTCTCATGATCTTTCTTCTCAAGACCAGGTGCATAAGCACCAATAATCACCCATCTCTCGCCACCACTTTTAGTTTTACCTGCAACAATCTAGAATTTAACTTCCCTACACTCTATCACCTACTCCCACAACTCCTGCTTCAGGAGTAGTGCTACTCATTCCTTAGCTCTTGTCCTTTCACCAACCCCTGACTTTATTCCCATGATGTTTCCAAATCATTCTACCCCTTTACCATTGATCTTTGTTTCACTCAGAGCCAGAACATCAAGGTTTCTTTCCTCAACCATATTACTTATCTCTCCTTTCTCCTCATCTTGGTTACATCAATACACTTTCAGACACCCCAATCTAAGCCTCTGAGAAGGATGAGCACTCTCCAATTGACTCCTTGTTTCCTCTTTTAGAACTTGAAATACATGGGGAGGGTTTCCAGCTCCCTTAAGTCACCTTCTACTTGTTTGCCATTTCCTGCGTTACAGCCAGAAAATATGAAGAAAGCCCACATCAGCTCACATCCATTCTCTAGCTGTCATGTACACTGCAATGAAATCCCAGATCTCTGTCCAAAACCAGGCCACACAAACCTTTCCATGGTTTCTCCTAAATGCTTCACATGCCCTAGTTCAGTCCATTACCATTATCACTCGTATTAGCATTATTGTTATCAACTATAACCCCACGACTCCTTCTCCAGAGATTTCTGCAGGATCATGGCTGCACTAGAATCAGCAGCAGCGTAAGGATGACTCCTTTGGAGTCAAAGGTTCTGTGACGAGATTGTCCTCAGATGACAAATCCTCACCAGAAGTGTCTTTTTAATTGTGGAGTAAAGATACTACATACACTGACTGAATGTAATAAAGGACCCCAAATGTCCAAGATATGACTTCCACATTAAACACCTAACACCTACTCCTACAGTGCCCTGCACTAGCCTACCTAGACAAACACACATCCACCAAAATTCATGACTTGCAGTCCCAACAAGTGGAAGTGGCTGATTTCCTGAGTACTATGCAAGAGCTGTTGAAAAGGGAACTGGGGACTGCAAGTTTCAAGCTTCAACATACAAGGATTTTGTCCAAAGTTCATTGACCTCAGGCACCAAGAAATCCAAAAAAATAGAACACCACATCTTTTCAAAAACAAGAATGTAATATGTAGAGGATGATCATCAGTTATTCACTAATATAAGTCTGCTGATAATTTTTTCTAACTTTTAGTAATGCTCTCATAAAAATAAATGTGCCAAAATTTTTTTTATATCACTCTTAACACTGCAATACAACTTACAGTTTCATAATTGAATGATTATCACACAAACTAGTAGCCTTAGCTAAAGAGTAAGGTCTTATGGCCTTGGTTAATGAATAAAAAATATGAGATTATGAATCTTTACTCTTTACTCAACTGTCAATCAATCATGAGAATAAAATGTACTAAAAGTTATATCAGGAAGTTCAAAAATGCATACCAGAGCTCTATGAAGGATTCTACCAACATTAATTTCCTGATGGAGTGCAGCTAGAGATTGAAGTGCAGATATTCTAGCAGCCAAAATGGGTTCTTTGTATTTGTATTCAACACCAGACAAAGTCTTCTTTGAGTTCCATAAAATTTCCAAATTCTGGATACATGTGTCAAACTGGAAAAAATATTACAAACCGTTCTAATACTGTACATAACAGAAAGGTGAATTTAAAGCATGTACATCAACATAGGCTATCACTATTTTTGATCTGTTTTACCCAAAATACTATGAGTTAATTTCAGAAGAAGCTCCTTTAGAAGGAGCATGGTTACTGCAACACCTGGAAGCCTTTGACATTTCCTTACTGGATGTTGAAAAATACTAGATCTACTAAAAGGAATAAGGGATGAAGGGGTTGGCTCTTTTCATTAGCCAGATGTCTAACTTATTGGAAGGGAGCTAAGAACAAGCAAACCATGCATCCTTGAAGTGGACTGGGGTTACAAAGTGATGTGCTGCAGGCCTTGGTAGTAAGCCCACTGTTATTCTTGGCGTATGTACATGACTTGCCTAATGGAATGGAATCATATCCAACCATGTTTTGGACCATGTCAAGGTTATGAAAGAAAGCAGGGAATGATGACTGCTTCAGTCAATTGGGGAAACTGGACAAACTTCAAAAAAGGTCAGATAAATGGATGAAAAAACTCAATCCAAGTAAATGCAGGGTGATGAGCATGGGAGGAAGTAAAAAACGACTTCAGCATGATCAATACCTTGTGGTAAATAAATTACAAGAGTCTATGTGTGAAAGAAATCTAGAGGTTGACACTGTGCCTAATTTATTGCCTGAGCTAAATATTTGGAGAATCATGAAAGAGGCAAACCATCTGGGAAAAAAAAAAGAGGAAAAAAGGAGAGAGAGAGAGAGAGAGAGAGAGAGAGAGAGAGAGAGAGAGAGAGAAGTACATGTGTGTAAAATCATTCTCTACCTACTTCAGATCAAAATTTGAATTATGTCTTGAGAGTCTGGTCACCAAACCTAAAGTGACCTTAAGAAGAACAAAGATCCAATTCAATGGGTTCAGAAAGGAGTAACAAAGATGGTACATGAAGTAAGAGAACTGAGCAACAGGGAGAGGATGAGGGCTACAGAGCTGTCCATCATGGCAGAAAGGAAAAAGACAGAGAACCTGAAAACAGCCTTCAAGTCTCTAAATCCGCTGGATGCTATCAATAGTGAACAGTTCTTCAAGAGATGCAGTATCAGAGTAACCAGAAGCCATAACAAGAAACTGGGTATAAAGCTAGTTAGAATGTTGATAAGTACTGAATTAGTGTTTGGGTAGTGGATAGTTGAGATAATCTAGCCAAAGAGGCAGTGAGTGATGGTAGCTTACAAAGGTGTAAAAAGCTAAGTGATGGGGACTTATAAGCATAGAACTTTCTCTAAGTACTACAAAAATTGGTAATTAAGTATTCAATATATATGTTTGCTTTGGAAACTTAAAAAAAGTGTGGAATTCAGTGGGATAGACCAAAAGAAGAGAGAAAAGCAAAGAATGCAACACAATGGAAAAAAGGTCAGACACAAAATGAGGCAGGAGGACAGACATCCCAACCAGCATCACAAAGAGGTCAGAAATATAAGCAAATGCTGATGGTAAGGGAGCTGGAAGTTAGGTATCACATTAGGGAAAAAATGTAGCAACATAGTTGGAGTTGTGGAAACAAAGCTCATTAAATGGACAAGATCTCACATGTTCTAGCCAGAAGGATAAATAACAGTAAGGAAGGAAAGAAAAGGTAAAGAGGGGAAGGGCTGTCCCTCTTACTAAAACATGGCCATAGTTTTCAGGACACAGTAGAAAATGGCCCATTATGGGAAGAGAAACAGTAAGAAAGAAATACAAGAGTGCTTTTAATATTACATAAATACTCCAAAGAATTAATGTCCAAGATGTCACTAGGAAGAGACAAAACACCAAGGCAATGGAATGGCAAACATCAAATCTATGTTTAAAAAAGGAAATATGGAACATGCTCTAAACTATAGACCAGTTACGTTAATGAATGTGGTGTGTAAGTTCTTAAGAGATTAATTGAAAGCAAGTGGTTGACTTTCTGTGGAGAAGACATTTCCTAAGTGAAAGACAGCATACAGAGAAGACATTTCCTAAATGAAAGACAGCATAGTTTTAGGGAAAGGAGATCATGTGCAACTAACCTCTTGCAGTTAAATAAGAAAGTAAGGTCAGTCCTGGACAAAAGGGATGGATGGTTGGACTGTTTGTAACAGGACTGACAGGAAGCATTTGACACTTTACCACACGGGAGGCTGAGTAAGAAGTGGATCACCAGGAGGGAATAAAGGGGAACTTATATGATGGATAAAGATTACTTCAGTTGAGGGTACAAAGGTCACTTATGAGAGGAGCCTTAACCAAATGGGTTCAGGTGACCAACAAAATGCCACAGGGTTTGGTTTTGGGACCATCACTCTTCTTGATCTATATTAATGATTTGCCTAAAGGTATAGAATTCTACCTGAATGTTACCATAGAACAATCATGGCTCTACTATTACTGCCTCCCATTCAGAATGGACCTATGTTGCATTAAGCTAGAGGAGAGACTGATCTTTTATTATAAGAAAAGCACTTACGATGGTGGAAGTATTTTAAAAGCATCTTGGATAGGTAATACAATGTAGAGTATAGTTGTCCCTCCTTTTCTTTTTATTGTTATCCCTTGCCTTAAAAAAAATAAAAGTGGATGCTACCATACGGAACTGGTATGATTAAGCAATCAATAACAGATACAGTTCTGTTTTGGTTCCAGTAAAATCATGTATATTTCCAAGTCTAGTGATTCCTTCATATTTTAGCCATAACCAGAGTGATCTAAAACAAGAATATCAAATAATCTTTGAAACAGTCAGAAAACATTCTCTTAGATTCACATTTCCTTATTATGATATCTACAATAATATAATCAAAGGGAACTTCTACATTCCATTCTTAACAGTCGATATGTATTAAGAAATTCATTTTTGCCTAAAAGAGTACAGATAAGAAATATCTCTTATGCACATTCACCACATCTTAAGCAATACCATTTCCTTTAAAAGTGACCCACTTTCTCTGACCTTTTAGCATCTATATCATCCACATTACAGAATTTTCTACTCAAGAACTCAAAACTTTAACAAATTATATCTTGATGTTTTACATTATTTTTCAGTAAATAAACGTTTTTCAAAGACACAGCTCTACTTTTCTAGATGCCGCTTGCTTACTTAAACCATCAAATCTATCTACATCTCTGACGTACGTCCCCTCCGAGAACTCCCTCAAGGGCAAAAGAGTCTCCATAAGAGGTGAACTCCAGTCCTGCTTCTTTAGTGTCTCATCCTTAACAGGCCACTGGCAAAGGGAAACTCTAGCACAGCATTTCCAAAGGCTCCTACCTAATGTTCCTACCAACTCCTTCCCTAATGTTCTCACTTAAACCTTTACATGTATTTGCTTATTTAATCACCGTCCCAATGATATGGGGATGATTAAATACATAAAAACACGTACCTTTTTATGTAATCACCCTTGCACAAATGAGGGCAAGGATGTTGGATTAATTCCCTGGGGAAGACTGGCTACCTTTCTCCCTGAAATCTTTTACAATAAACATTGAAATCTGGTTATCCTACATCTTCATTATCTTAATTCAAACCATATGTAAGAAATCAAACAGCATTCAGCTATACAAATAATTTCAAACCTTGGTGGGACAACTGCTGTCATTTAAACACTCAGATGCTGCTTCTACCTCAGATAAGATCTGCAGACGACTCAATATTGGATAAATGGAGCTACTGCTTTCAGCTCGACTCTGTCGAAAAAGATTGAAAGAACTGAATTATACCTCAAGGTGAAAACAATTCAAGGTTGATAATCATAAAATCATATATGATACCTGGCAAAATACTGAAAAGGAACCAGACAAAAATATTTGATTGCCCAGCAAGGAAACTGAAACAATTACTAAATGCCATACCAGGGGAGTGAAGAAACATACATGGAGTGACTACGAAAACATTCAAAAGAGAGCTAAACTCCTGGTTGAAGACAATACCATTTGAGCCTTGAATAGAAAATTATCCGAAAGGAGTACATGCATATATGTGTATATGCATATGTATGTATATATATATGTTGGTATGTATATGTATGTATTGTGCATATATGTGCATGTATGTATATATGTGTGTATGTGAGTGGATTTGGTATTTCTTCATCTGTTTCCTGGCGCTACCTCGCTGACGCAGGAGACAGCCATCAAGTATAACATTATATTTATATATATATATATATATATATATATATATATATATATACTTTTACACGAAATTCCAGCAAATACTACGCACCCCAGAGAAGATGAGCTCCCGTGTTATCCTCGTTAGCTTAACCTGCTAACCTTGTTATATGTTTAATATCTGTAGATGACTTGAGTAACCAAATTATACGTTTTACAACGTTTGAGAAGTTCTCATGTCGAGTATCAAACGGGATTAACTGAATGAATAATATTTGCCATGAAGATACTAGGTACGTATGTCGCGTGCTGTCGGCGTGGTTATGTAGGGATGTCGGCATGGGTATGCTTGGGTGTGTTGACTGGTGTTGGCGTGAGTATGAAGTGTGTGTGCTGGGTTAGACTTGCGAGGCTGTGCAAGCGTGCATCATTGGTTGCTGGTGGTGGTGGTGGTAGTGTGGCTACTAGCATTTGATTGCAGAGGTGGTGAAGTCAGCAAAGACGCACACAGAGTCCTGGCACAGGCACGAGCAAGAGTAATATAGTCCTCATGGCGCCTGCGGAGGCGATGTGGAGGACGCTAGGAGGCCCGTACGTAGGATAACAAAGAGGCATATGGAAAAGGTGGTGGTACCGGGAGTCCCACGCCAAAAGACATGCGAGGAGGTGAAGGCACCGTGGATAGAAGCAGGCGAGGGCTTAAGGAAGAGGTGATTAACAGTGGCATGACTCAGGATAACATGCACTCGTTAGCTTGTCGAAGGGTGGTGGCGGTGGTGGTAGTGGTGGTGGTTCAGTGTATGGGAGGAGGCAGGCAGCAGCGCTGCTCTAGATGGGCCCGTCCCCTCCTCCCTCCACCCTACTCGCTGTTTGGGGGTAATTGAAGGAAGGCGTGGCGTGGCGGGCATGCGCTCCGGAGCGTTTCTTGGCGTTTCGCAGAGTCCTTTGTGTCCTGTTTGGTCTCATCTGGCCCCAGCCACTTGTGCCTCTGTCTGGTCTGATCATTGGGCCATCCAGTGCCAGTGTTGCATCCGCCTGCTCCTCCTCCTCTTCTCTCTCTCTCTCTCTCTCTCTCTCTCTCTCTCTCTTTCTCTTTCTCGTCCCCCCCCCCTGCCTCACTCACTCCTCTCCCACACTCACTCCCTCCCTTCCTCCCCCCGCCAGCTGAGTTATACACTTCTCCCACACCCACTCAACCTTTTTTTTTTTCCCTCTCTCTCTTTTTCCTTGTTCTAACCAGCCCCGCACTACCAAACTTATGCTGCCAATTAGCTCTCTGTAATTAGTCGGGGTGAAAATTAGATACATTTGACTGTTACAGGGATTGTCTCTCGGCTCTAATGATACTGGTCCAGTCGGTTGTTTAGCAGTGTTTTCCGGCACATCTCTTGCCCAATATCCCCGCAGCGGTGGGGTGGCACCGCTGCCCTCTCCAGATATGGCACAAAGAAAAAGGGAAAACACAGTATTAAAAGTTCTAGTTCTGGTCTCAATGACTGTGTACGAAGACTTTCGGTGATGAGAGTCTTAATGCGTTAATAATGATGATGGAAGTCAAGGGACAGGAAAGAGATAAGGTTTATTTGATAGAGATACAAAAAGATTTTTTTTGTATGATAAGATAAACATCAAAATCTCAGTAATTAATTACCGAGGAAGCAGTCTTTTGCTTGGTTAACACGTTTTTATGTTAATTAAACTTGTCTCTCACCCAGGCGCACAGCTCTCTCTCTCTCTGTCTCTCTCGAGCACTTTCATCTGCACATCAGTAGTGATACTGGATAAGTGTATACCAAAGTTCGCGGATCCTTAGGAGAAAGTTAGCAGCTTTTGACAACCTATTTGACCATTTATCACCATTTAATGGTTCTTTGTTAGGCATTTTTACATCTTTTAAAGGTAATTCTAACATCATTGGCTAACTCTTGAAGTAATTCCCAGTAGCGAGGCCGAGTATACCGTTTTCTCCGGGTCCAAGTGCCCTCTCCAGTCTCTCCAAATGTATATTCCGTTCTTGTATACCTACCTGCTGTTGTATTGTTCTTGCGCACCCACAGTGGCACCAGTTAACAAGTTCCACATCCCAGCTCCTCCTCTTGGGAAATGTTCTCCAATACCGACGCTGCACACGACCTCAGAATGTGCCCCGCCGCCCAAGACTCCTCCAGACAGCGCTGCCCGAAACGGAGGACGTGGAATACTGTCAGAAATGCCACCTGCTCGCCGATGTTCTAGGATGCAAACCTCATTTACGCCGGAATGTTTACCGAGGAGCTGAGGGCCTCCTTTGCCAAGTAGAGCACGTCTTGTTCAATTTGCTGAAGTGCTTGGAGGCCCTGGACATCCATGCCAAGGGGAATGAACTCCGAATGTAGGTAGACTTCGAGTTCTGAAGTTAAGGCCACGAGTTCCACTCGCAACGCTGGGGAATGCGTCCATGCGCTGAAGAGCTTGGACCGCAGGATGAAAACGAATGGGGGTTGTTGATATGTGTAAGGCTTCCTCCCTTAATACTCGTGTGCCTTCTGACATTATGATGTGACCAGAGATGCGCATATGCCCTCATCTCCACGCTATGCCTTATCTTCCATGATTATCAGACCTCCGGAGAGCCTGTGCATTTTCAGGAGTGTGTTGGATGACCGTCTTTACTGCCAGAGGAGGCTATATGATTACACGGGAGCTGCTAGATCGGCCGGAGGAGATCACTAGTATAGACATTCTCCCCTCTTTCTGAGACGAGGCGTGATCCTTCCAGTGCGGTGCCATCTGCCTGAAGCGTGTCCAGTGACGAGTTAGATTGAGGTTCGTCTATGGATCTTTTTATTACCCCCTCCCCCCGCTGCAACTACTAATTTGTCTAGTCCATGGCCCAGTGCATTATACCAGATCTTGAGTGCGTATGGTTAAGTCTGCCATTAATCTTTGCCATCTGGGTCAAATTTGTATTCCAAACACTAGGTTCATTTGACGTAGTTTATAACACACTTCAGTTGCAATTATCCCTTCCAAGGTTTTACTGACTATATGTATATATAAAAGTGATGCTATACTGTGACTTACATGGTCCGATTCTTGCCTTTTTTTTTTTGTGGGTGTGAAGATAATGCCCATCCTTTGTTTCCAGACTGACCACGCGTTTCCCAGCGAGGAGATAAGAAAGATAGATGTAATTGGCTTCGCTAATTCATTAGTTCATTTACTTCGGGTATGCTGGGTCAAATCACCGGAGCCAACTTATTTCCTTTAGGTTTGCCTGGGTTCACTTTCTTTAGGGTTTTCTTGACAAGCTCAGAGTCTGAACACACACACACACACACACACACACACACACACACATATATATATATATATATATATATATATATATATATAT
>JAYMFT010205017.1:0-11608 GCA_038088735.1 Panulirus argus | reverse complement strand
TATATATATATATATATATATATATATATATATATATATATATATATATATATACACACACACACACACGCACACACTCCTACGCACATCCTTCACTAAGAGACTGATGCAGTAGTAAGACCAGACAACTGTTACAACACTAACCTCGAAGTGGCATCGACTCGCGTGATGTACGAACCGCGATGTTTTATCATCCAAGTTAAGGCACAACGTCAAGAGCCGTCCAGCAGTAGCAAGTGGCGTGAGTGACACAGAGAGTCAAGCTGTGGCTAAACAGACTCAACATCTTTCCCCCCTTGAGTTAAGGACCTCTCCGTGGCGACGAAGAGAAGCGGTTCAGCCTGATAACGTTCACTTCGCCACCATCTGCCACTGTCTACCCCATAATGACACTTCCTGGCCCGCTCAGTCCACCTATACACCTCACGCTAGACTCACAACAAGAATCTGGGGTCACCAGACACAACCTCGGTGACTTAACTGTAGGCCAAAACTCAGTGACTTAACGTAAGAAATTTCCGTAAGATGCTCGCCTCCCCAGTCAGACTTTTCTTCTCACGCAACAGTGCCTCTCTCCAGCCATCAGTGCCTCTCTCCAGCTGTCAAAATACCCCGGTTATTGGAAAACTTCAAGTGTTCTTCCAAAACAAAATTCAGCAAGACAACCATAGTCTCTCAGTTCCATCGGACTCTATATCCCCGACACCACTGTGATAGAATGATTTGCGGGTTAGAGTGGAATGAAATCAGTATCGTACGTTTAAGAATAGACTTGATAAATATTTCGCTTGAAATCCACGACCGACATCATTTGAGCCTTCTTAGTTCCATGAAAAGTTTACAGTATTCTTCTATTTCAAGTATCTGTGTCTTTCTACCCTTACCACACTGATCTGTGAGCTTCATATTTCTTCCTCTATCACGTATAGCCTCGAAGGAGACCAAGTGGTCTGTTGCTGTCTGAATTCCTTTGAATAAGGAGGAGGTCATGGAAATCACAAGAATATCTAAGGAGGACATAAACAGAAAACGAGAGAATCTTGACCCATACAAGGCTCATGATCCAGATGAGTTTTCTCCACATGTGTTGAAAACAGACCATTTGAGTGGCTACTCAAGATGTCACTGGAAAAATGGAAAAACGGCTAATAGGGTGGAAGAAGGCAAATGTCACATCTGTCTATAAGAAAGGTGACCTGGAAGACACGCTGAACTACGAACCAGTCTCCCTGACGAGTGTGGCTTACAAGTTACTGGAAAAGATAGTAGAAATCAAATGTAATACTCCTTCCACAGGAGAGACTACTTATGTGAGGAACAAAATGGTATCAGGGAAAGGAGATCATGTATAAGGAGCCTCTTAGATCTCTAAGAGTGAGTCTTTATTAGAGAAAAGAGAATGCTGATTGGATTGTCTGTTTCTGGACTGCCAGGGTGCATTTGACACTGTACCACACTTTAGGATAGTAAAGAAGCTGGATCTTCAGTCAGGAATAAAGGAGATACCGCTTCGATGATTGGAAGATTATCATAGTCGAAGGGCAGAAACGATGCATGTCAGAGGAGCCTTCTCTAAGTGGGTTCAGGTCACCAGTGGCGTGTCGAAGGGTTCATATCTGGGTCCATTGCCGTCCTTCATCTGCGCAGATGGTTTGTCGGAAGAACTTGACCCCCGTTTGACTCCCACTTGAATATATTTGCTGATGATGCCAAGGTCACAAGGAAAGTGAAAAGCGAAAGGAATGCATCTATTTACAGCGGAATCTAGAGAAACTCAATAGATTGTCTGATACATGGATTATGGAATTAACCCGAGTAAATGTAAAGGAATGAGGATGGGACAACAGAGAAGAACGGCCTTATTATCAGTACTTTCTAACAGTAAGTAAACTGCGGTAAACTACGGGAGAAGGACGTGGGAGTTGACATCGTTCCTAACCTGTCGCCAGAGTCCTTCATTAGGAGAATGGCAAAGGAGACAAAGTGCATGCTGGCAAATATTAGAATAGCATTCTGGTATACGGACAAGGAAACAATGAACAGGCTGTTCACGTTCTGCAATAGGCCAAAGCTAGAAATATGCCTGTCTCTTTTTTGGTCACTGCTCCTAAATCACAAAGAACTAACAGAGAAGGTCCAGAGTGTAAAATTCCTTCCGACTCCATTCCCATGCTGCCATAGTGTACAAATAGGTAAAAATAAACAGGTGATTACCAGACACACATATACACCAATAACATATCCCCCTCCCATTTCGATCCTCAAACAGATGCACTCTCTTATTTTCCGTATTTCCGACGATTCACATAACGCATTAAGTATTTTCCGGTAACGTCCCAACGTCTCGCGTCCTAAGCTTTGTGTAGATTCGGCAATATTAGCGGAGAAGTTATATTGTAAGCAGCATATATACACACACCTATACTCTTCATCTTCGCTCCACCCACGTACATACCTGTGCCTGGTTGATCGATGTTCCCAGGCGCATACCTGTACATGTCCGTTGCACCCAGGTACTTGCCTGTACGTGGCCGGTGCACCCAGCCTTAACTTGCCGACTTGTTTACAGTCGTACGCTCATTAGCAGGCGACTCCCATTCCCCCCTTCCCTCCCCGACTCTCCTTTTTAATTCTGCGATATCCATTTTTTGCTGTATTATCACTTCTCATTAAGGGAGTTTTACCTCAAGCACCTTAAAATCTATGTCGCAATTATGGAGCGCGGGTGATGACTGCGACGGCGATGACTGAGTGCAGCGCTGGTTTTGGTCGGTCAGCGAGTCAAGTCGGAACGAATCTTCGTCTTCCTCTTCACAAGCTTAATGGACGCAGCAGCGGGGCCTTGTCTTCTTCCTCCGTCCCTTGACAATATTTACCCTTTAAGTGTACAGCTAAGACTACGTGCGTGTGGTTCTTATCTAGCGATGTGTAAAAGTGATTACTAATGCACCGTTGCAGTGACGGATCTTCTGTGAGTTAATTCGTGATGAAGCTGCATCCGCGGAGTTAATCATCTTAAAAATGTTAGGGATTGTTGCGGGTGTCTCACGCGCCACTCACACACTCACTCACTCACTTACGTCCTCCCTCAGACGAGCCCTGAATCCCCAAATCCCTTCTAGCATTCTGCATCTCCCAGCCTCCTTCCTTTCCATAATATTTACGCCTTCCAACTCCCTTTCCTTGGATGTTTACAGCTCTCAGTCCCCTTTCCCGGGATTCTTACATGCCTCAATCTCCTTCGTAGCATTTTTTTACTACCCCAATCCCATTCCAGCGTTTGTATACACCTCCCACTCTCCCTCCTAGCATTTGACACCTACCAACCTCCATCCCAGCATTTCGCGCCTCTCATGTCCTTTCCCAGCGTTCATAATAACCCCATGACTATCTTTTCTGCAAACCCCTTTTGCTCTTCCCACACGTAATTCCGTCCACTCCTTACGCCCGTCTCCTGGAAGTCTCCCACACTTTTGACACCTCCTTATGTGTGCTACGGGGAAAATAAATGGATAGAAACAGCAAGGATTTTCTATAAGAGCATTATTAATTATCCAGCATATAAACATCAACATTCCCTCTTAAATATCTTTTATTTTATATCAGTATTATATTCTTCATCTCTAGTTATACACACACAGTTTATATAGACTGATATTATAGGTACGTTTCTGTCCATTTTAATCCTATATTTCATGTCTGACACAGACAAGTCTGTTTGGATTCACATCACTTTTGATTAAATCGTGTTTAGCATGCTTCTTTTGGGTGTCAAAAAATGAAACACATGTCCAGGATATTCAGCCCTTCAATATTTTAGACAACTGTCACTGGAAATTATGTTCAAAATGTTTAACCTGTGGTAGGATGGTATTGCTTTATGAATAAATCTGTGCATGAAAACTCTTTGCTTAGGAATCATCATGTATTGACAGTTAACGTTTTGTATTTTTCTTTTTCTTTATGTTAGCCTGAGCCAGGTACCCATTTTATCGACCAACCCATAGGGATGGATGAACAGCTGGGTTGACTGTGAACCGACTGGCGTAACCCATGCGCTCGACCCTGGGCGTGACGCCAGTTGAAATATGCGTATTAGTTACACAACTAGTCTGCTGTATACACATCTCTGCCTCTCATTTTAGGAATGATTTCTGAATACATTTCTCACTGTATTCTGAAATAAGATGTTATATATATATATATATATATATATATATATATATATATATATATATATATAAGTTTCTCAGTTCGCTTTGACACTTCTTATCCAATATGCTAGAAAAAGTATTCTGTCAGAGAGTGATGCATTACATGATGTAAAGCTACTGAAGTCGCACGTTACGTTACAGCTGCTTTCTTAAGAAAATGCTTAAGTTATGACTCCTTTATTTCCCGGGTGAGATTAAGATTTTTTCTTTTCTTTTTCCGCTTATAGGCCGATACGTACACACGGTAAAAAAAAGAATCTTCGCGGATGATTCCGATGAAATGTCGAAATGATCGGAACGACTTCGTGTCGTCTCGCTAGGGTTGGCAGGCGTGAGTGTGAGACAGATTCTCGAATGATTATGGCAGTCCCACTTTATGGTTGCTTCAGCAATCCCCGAAGATTGCATGTTTAACTGATTTATGTACCATCATTGGAGGCAACTTGCCTCGTTGTTATCTCTACATACTTCTTAGAATTCTTTGGGGGATTACGTAATGATATCAACACCACTAATGCACCTCTTTCCTACAGTTACTCTTCCTAATAGGTACTGTCTGAATTGGCTGTCTTTCACTGATTACTAGTCCTCCTCCTCCTCCTCCTCCTCCTCCTTTGTCTTCTTTTCCCCTCCTTTCTATCATATACATTTTTGGACATAATAGGTAAGTTCTTATTTCTTTAGTGAGCTTTGTTTCAACTACTCCATCAATATCAGGTGCATTTTCCATAATGCAATCCTTAGATTTCAGCTCTGCTATTTGACTCTTATCCCATCTGCGTTTGTATACATTACCTTGTCTGACGTTACCATCAACTTATATTCATGACATCCGTGAGGTCGGAAGACTGTCGGATGTGTTCCGTTTTCTTGCTTCATTTGGTGTCTCCTGTTCTTTTGCCTTCTGACTATGTTCTTTGCTTTTTTCCCCTTCTTTTCTCTTGGCATAACACGTTTGATGAATGCCCCACTGAATTCCACCTTTTTGTAAGTTTATTATCCTGTCTAAGTGTACCTCTTGACTACATGTTTCCAGAGTAAACGTGGCCATAACTGGTCGTCCGCTGACACCTTGATGATGACCACCAAATGCTTTTCCTTTCTTGTACCACCTACAGTGCCAGTGGCATTTCTGTAGAATCTGATAATCTTTTAATGAACACTTTGCTTTTTCTTCACCTTTTCTTCGTTTTCTGGTGGATGATCTTATTCCCGTCCAGAAATGATTAATGATTTACGTCTATCAACCTCCTGGTTTGCTAATCTTTCAAATTTTGGCGCCACCCACTTTACTGCTCAGTCCTTCTGTGTTGATTCGTCAACCTGTGTCTCTGAGTTTCTGTGTAACGCCCCACTTCTCTTAACAAGCACCATGTGTGCGTGTTTGCGTGCCTGTGTGTGTGATGGATTATGATACTCTAATTTTTGTATTTTTCGAGGGAAATAGGTAAGAAGACAGACAAGTAGACAAGTAAAGGAAAAACAAAGCAAGAAGATGAAGCCAAATGTGGAAGCAGAGATCACCAGATGCATGGACTAACATACGGTACAATATGCATACAGACAGACTAAGAGATAGACAGGTGGCTAAGATAGATAGATAGAACACCAACTAAAGCGACTAAGAACCTTTAAAACTCAGCCCGAGATCATGTAAACACATTTTCAAGAAAATATAACTAGCAGCTCAGAGAAGGATTTTCCTCAGCCGTAAAAAAAAGGCACCACGTCTCTAAATACTCGGCGCCAGTGGCCCCTGACGGCGTCTGGCAACCCCGTGACGTGCGGTGAGGGCACCGGGGGGGTGGGGTGGGGGGGTTTGTAGCCAGGTGGGGAGCCCGTAGGGATGGGGAGTTAATCATGCAAGACGATCGAGCCAACTTTCGCGACTAGCGTGCAGTCTGCAGAGATCACACGCACAGATTACACACATGAAAGCTATCGGGTGAATAATTCCGTGTTGCTTAAAAGCGAGAGGCCATTGATCCAACTGTATACAGGAGGAGTTAAGGAGAGTCAAGTCCCTAGGTCCAACGCAAAAGGGGTTTCAACCGGTTTTTGGCCACACTCGCTCGATCTCCTGTTTGTCTTGCGTCTGGAGGAACGCGGGGCGTCCGTGATACATTCGTTCCTCTTCTTGTTCAGGATGATTTTGATGTAGCGAGAACAGACCCGCTGGAGGTGACCGACTCACCACACACGGTCAGTGAAGGTTCGTCAGTGAAATGATCTTGGATATTCAACTCATGCGTCAGCCATACACATTTTTTCTTCGATGGTTTGCATGAGGTTTTGCCACTGATTTGCACTGACATCTGAGCAGGCGGCGTGCCCGTGTGATCCCTTAGTTAACCTTGCACGCACCGAGTATACAAATGGTTCTAAACAAAATCTGCTTCCATCCTCTCGCCATGGGCTAATATCTATGAATAACGCAACGAAGAATAGAGAAAGGAGCTTTACCAAACGACAGAAGACCTAGCGCAAGCGAAAATCAACAGAAAAACGTTTTGCATTCGTGTGCTGTGATTCCCAGGGAGAGCGCGTAACAACTGCGACAGTTGGCGTCACCCGCCGCGAGGCACTAGGATGAACGTACGTAACACTGCTGTGTGGTCGACACTCACGAGCGAGGCAGCAGCGCTGGGTTCGTTGTATCCCACCTCCTCCTCCTCCTCCTACTACCACCAGGGGTAAGCCTGCCATTTAAAAGTCACGTTGACTCTCTTGTCTTTTTAACCCGGCGTGAAGGGTACACTGAGGCGATGGAATTACATTACGATTCCCTCTTATTGTGGCCAACTCGTGCTGATCTTACTCTGTCTCTCTCAATTGTTCTTTTTCTCGCCTCGTGTGTGTCCTGTCTTCACTTACGCACACACACACACACACACACACGGAGGGTTACGTTCACGAACGTTCGTGTCACTTTCCCACTTCTTTACCGGGGTCGGAAAATGCTGCAGGACTCGTTGCACAAAGAGAGAGAGAGAGAGAGAGAGAGAGAGAGAGAGAGAGAGAGAGAGAATGAGAATCGACAGCAGGATGTGAATGTAAAGCCCTACTCAACATAATTTTCATACAACATTCACTAGCCCCTTCTCGAAGCACTCCCGGAGGAGGTCCGGACCGTCGGTGATTGGCAGGTGTCGCACACACGCCATAGAACACTTACCGTGAGAAAGTGCCCCGCGAACGGCAGGTTATAACAGGCCCGGTAACTTAGGTCCTGCCATTTGCCAAAACAGTGCGAGAAACGCCAGAGCTGAGGTTGACATAGTGCAGTATTATCGCGTGGAACGACTGACCCCCCCCCCCCGCCCTCCAATAATGTTGATGGCGATTCGTACAGTTTCACCTTGAACTCGAGGCTGTAACGCGATAATTTTTTTTTTTCTATTAGAATTTTCAATGAATCGAGCGGATTCTAATTCTAGTCCGGTCGCTGTGAAATTATTACACTCGAAGATGAAGTTTTAGGTCGAAGCTTTCGACGGATGGAAATACCCGAGTTCATAGATCTTGTCTCGGCAGAAATTCCTTCACTCGAAGACTGAAATATAATTGTATCCGTAAGACAAATACCTTAATTTATCAAGTGACATGTGATTCTGAAAGTCTGGTCGACATATCCATGGCTGAGGACTGGCGGTAGGATGACGCTCTGCACATCCAAGAAGCCCCGAAGGAATAACAGTCACTGTTATAATAGATAATGAAATATCTCCAGATGTTTCCGGATAACATTTTTGGCCTCACCTAGTTCATCTGAGTAACCTTGCGTCAAGTCTGAATTCACATTACTTTCTAATGCAACTACTTGAGTGAGTAGATAAAAGCTCTGATCTTAAAGTGCATTTAAAAACCCCGAAAAAAATTATGTAATAGGGCAAAACAATCTAGACATCTCAAGTACTCAGCCATGAAACGCAAAATTATATTGCGACGACATTTAAATCAATCAGTGTGCTTAAGTTTGGACGGCGAAAGAATCTCACACACGGTCATGTCAATGAACCCTGGTGGAGTAAGATCTTTAAGAGTTGCCACTACTGCAGATTGAGTATAGTTTACAATGTCAATACAAATATAACGCCATTCCATCAAGCATTAATACAACACGCACAGACTGCATCGTGACCTTAATCTGATCTTTTCTAGCGCCGTAGTACGGCTAATGTTAGAAGAAATGTGCAAAGTAGAGGTAAGGATCCCTTGCTTTATTCTAGAGAACCTAACTTTTCTCAGTGACAAATGGTGATAAAGATCTTTCAAGGCCTTGGACAGTTTAATCATAAACTGGAGGCATTACGTTTATCTTATGAACGCAATTTCATAAAAAATGAGTTTTTTTTTCGTATACATTAACATTATATCAGAAGCATATGCAATATCCAACATGAGCAAGTTGATTTTGTTTCTACTCAGCAACTCCTGCTGGGCAAAGCTTATATGACTCGTAGTAAATATTCACCAAATCTTATATAAAACATGGGATGAACGGAAATAATGATAATGTTGATAATAAGAAGAGTCTATTTCGAGTTGACCGTCACAAACGTTACCCACGTCGCAAGCGTGACGTCCTTTATTCCCACCAGGTTGAAGGAGGAGGATGTGACATTTTCACTCTCGTTCATGATTATGATCGAGTGAGTGCTTCTCATGAAATCTCTCCGGTCGTGTTGTGTTGCCGCACGCGCATGTCTCGTCTCGCGCCAGAGTGCTGAATGTTGTTATAATTGGCTTCTTGAATGTATGCCTTAAAGAACAACCCCCACAAGGACTGATTTCCTATCCCATGTGCTGCTTAATAGACTTGGGATTGCTCAATATATACTGCTGCACCGCATACCATACTTAGCTATTCCTGGAAGCTTGTACGCCACAGTCACAACGTAGATGCAGAGAATTGTGTTGACGGTGCGTGACTGGACAATTGACTCGTACTTGATGTGGAGCGCAGGGCTGAACTGATGCGGTATAATTCTTTCTTATATTCCCGTGAATCTATCGACGTTCCTTTCTCACTCCGTTGATGAATTTATCGGTGTATATTTACCTCGAAATGTAAAGTTACGGTTAAAAGTCATAATAAAGGCCAAATCTTGAATAATAAAACACATATACAAAAAGGAGACGAAGAAATAGAGAAGAAGAAGAAAACGAACAGGTATGAAGAAGGTGGTAGGAAAAGTGATAAGATTGTAAAGAGTTCCAATGCTGAGCGGTGTGGAAAAAAAGAGAAAACATATCAAAGCGATCATCAAATGTCACTATCAGTAATCGTGTGAGGCAATGGCTTTTAAAGTACAGCCTGATCTAGCTGATAGAGAAGGCATGCAAGCATCATCCTAAGTAATATCTATAGAAGGAAAGAAAACCAATAGTGTCGCATTCAGAAAGTGGGTGAAATTGATTTATAGTCTGCATTGGTGATTTCATCCGAGTAAATGCTTTAATTCCGGCCTTGTTAAGTATGTAGAGTTAGAATCGCACCAAATAGATATAAGATTAGTGCTTCAGGCAAGGACGGATCAAACCATGTCATAAATGAACTCCCGTGGTGTAACGGTTAGCGTTCCTGACCGTGCAGCATTCACGGGCAGCCCATGGTCTTGCGCATAGGTTCGAATCTGGACAGCCTTTTGGTAGGGATCGAGAGTACTTCAGAATAGGGTCATAACAGGCGTTTTCCTTTAGAAACTCAAAACTATTTCTCTATGAGATCATCAATATAACTGTCATACGATCTGGAAGCGCTGTCACGATCCTTAATTTCTAAAGATTTTACGCAATTTTCTAAGATAAATGAAGCAGTCATTTGCACCTCCTTAGATATACGAGAAGTTCGCAGGTCTTCCGCTTTGAAAAATCTGAAGGGCTTTCTCTCTCCTACCACACTAATCCATGAGTTTCTGTTCACTTCCACTGTCTCTTAAGAACAGCTTCGTTAGGACACAGTGGTGTCTCTTGCTTCTTGAATTCACTTAAACTCACTTGTATTTGTTACACAGCCAGATATTACATCAGAGAACTGCAAGTAATGATGCACTGAATCACTATTAAATGTACTCTTAAAAAGCGGAAATCAAGAGTTTCGTGATCTGGTATTCCATAATCCCCAGTGTTCCTCGGATTGCCGTGACATTCATTAAGTTCCTGCGATCTGCAGTAGTATGTTTAAGTGGTACTGCAGTGCTTAATGGCATATCTGTGGTTTTCTCGGATAACCTTAAAATCCCGGGGAAACTTGAGGAAACATGTAAACTAAAGAAACTCACTGAACTTCCGTAGGTGCGTAAATCATTAAAAGAAAGAAAAAAATATATATCAAAAGAATAGACAGTGGGTCTGACATCGTTGATTACGGGAAACCTGCGTAGATCAGTTCTTTGTACATGTATTATCCTTCGAAGGATAATAATTCAAAAATAATCCACAAGAAACATCCGTGTTCGTGCGAATATCAAGGTATCTGAATCCTGCGTTTTTTTTTTTTTAAAGAAAGCGAGATAAGTAATACATGTTCACTTAAAAGGAAAAACTTCCCATCTGTACTGAAAAATCCACCACCAACAACAAATATTCTGAAGCGTAAATGAGACACCATCTTCAAAAAATACTTTTAAGACTTTTGTCTCCTATAAAGACGTATTACTTCCTGCAATTCTTCGAGAGCTGCTTAGCATGAATGTCGCATACCCTATCTTAAAGCTGCCATTAAGAATTCTTTCATTGATAATGTATACGTAGTCTCTGAACGCTGTCATATCTAATTCATCTCCACGGGAAAAGGTTGAAGTAGGAAGGATCGGTGTTCAAGTTCAGCCAGTACATCTCTAAAAAGAGAGGGAGCATCCAATATAGTATTCATACTTCACTGGACCTGCTGCAGAGTCATGTGCTTCAGTGATGCACAGGGACCAAATGTAATCTGTAGTATTCTTCATTCTCGAGAACTCTGAGCCCCTGAATCAGTCATAAGCTGTTCCCAGTGCTAGGAATCTTTAAAGGCATTAGCCTTTCAAGGCTGATAACAGGTTAATCACTTCCACAAGTAGTGATTGTGTGAAGTCACCATTTCTCTCCCTCCAGTATTCTTCCGTTCTGTTTCCACATGTCACAGGTGGTCTCCCCCCCCCCACACCAAAAGTCTGTCGTATGCTAAGATAAAAGGCCAGACCTTTCAGTTCATTGGTTGTAAAATCTTAAGCTCATGTACTTTCAGGATCAGTGTCCGTGTATAAGGAACAGTGTTGTGTGTGATAATAACTCTGCAGTTTCTGGATGATACGTTTATGGGAAAAGTAATAGAAAAAGACACACACACACACACACACACACACATATATATATATATATATATATATATATATATATATATATATATA
>JAYMFT010205006.1:0-11608 GCA_038088735.1 Panulirus argus | reverse complement strand
ATATATATCTATATATATATATATATATATATATATGTGTGTGTGTGTGTGTGTGTGTGTGTGTGTAATGCTCAAAGTTAATCATACAATACAACACGTTTCAGAAATATGCTAGAAGCCATATGGGAAGTAAAACACGAAGATCAGAGCGGTTTCATGAGTGTGTGTTCACTTTTTACATATTATAATTCTTGAAGTCTCAGGTTGTGTAGAGAGAGAAAATGCGAAGCGGTGTTGTGGGTAAGGGTAAAATCACTGTGACAATGGACATAAATAGAGAACACCTGGGTAGGGTCTCTGGGGCGGCTCCCTTGGGTAACAATTTGCGCTCGTGTGTTTGTGTGTTTATATTTGTGTGTGTATGTGTGTGTGTGTGTTACAGTAGCGGGCATGACACGGACAAAAACATGCCCCAGTAATGGCCGTCACGGATGAAAGGAAAATGAGAAAGGTATACAGAAGTAATAATGGTTTAGATTTTTTTTTTTTTTTAGACCTGGCTTTTAAAGATGGGAGAGGTCACAGAAAATGGGGAAAGACGGAGGGAGAAAGAGAATTTCACAGCTTCGTTATTTCGAGGAAAGGAGGAGCTGTCATAACGGTCAGTCTTCGTGTGGCTGCTCTCCGCGCACCAAGTATAGGAAGCACCTGCCAGTCGCATGCCACGGGGCCAGGGCCTTATGGCCGGGAAACACGCAAGCACCTTCCCGTAGCAGTGGCCGAAATATGTGAGGGTATTCAGAGGGGCGACGTGACAGCGCGTGGTCCCAGACGATCTTCGGAGGAGTACGAGCCTCCAGGCCAACACAAGGTACTCATGAAGCTGTAACGACAGTGGTAGTCAGTCGGAAGGTCAATAATGTTTAGAAGAACACGAAAGTGTTAAGCTGAGGTGGAGCCACCTGGGAGGATTTGGTGGAAGACGAGCCTTGAGTGGAGGAAGGTGGACGGGGGTGTTGAGGAGTGAGGGCGGACGTGCGTAACACACACACACGCACACACACACACACACGCCATGCCTCTGACACCTACTGCCCAACTACAAAGACTGGGAGAGCACAGGGACATCCTGTGACGTCGTTAAGGGCGGTCCTGCCGACTACCATAGCCTGTGGTTGACACCCTTAAGACGCAGGGCTGGTGTGTCCATGGCGCATCCTCCAGTCCACTCCGGCCCGGAGCATATGTGGGTTATTGATTCCGCGGGAACCCAACCCGGTATTATCGAGGAGCATTATGCACGCTGCCCCCGCCTCGCCGCTCCTCACATGCTCACTAGTGCCTGGTGATGCCCCCAGTACTTACTCCCCGATGCTCCTGGTACTCTGGTTTCTTCCTGAAGCACCTTGTACTCTCACCAGTGCTTCCTGATGCCGTTGGTACTCTAATGCTCCCTTACCCTCCCAGTAGTCATCAGTCCTTCCTGGTGCTCCCAGTATTGATCAGTCTTGTTACTCCCAGTACACACTCTAAGGATTCCTGATGTTCCCAGTACTTGTTAGTGCTCTTGGTACAGTGCTCACACCAGTCCAAGCAAATCCTCCGAGACGCTCCTACATGCTCGCCAACACTACCCTGGACGCTCATCATTGTTCCCAGATGCTTCTCCACGCTTCCGGCGTCCAGCGGTGTGGCACGACCCAGCGCACAGGTGCACATATTATTACCACCGACTCAAAGCCAGGACGGTCGGACCGCCACACTTGTGTTTGTTCCATTTTTGTCCGCCAAAATTTTTTGTTTCAATGATTTTCTTGGAAGTTTTCCCCGCCGGTCTCAACACAGCTCGACGCAGTTTCATAGAGGAACGGATGCACACCGATAGATGACGGTGACTCGTATCTCCATGTGTCTGCAAAACTTGAATTTTCCAAGCTTATTTTTTTTTTGTGGGGGGGAGTTCCAACATTTTTTTTTTTTTTTTTTTTGGTGATCTCCGTAACTGTAAGACATGTGGAATCGAAACTTAGTATCTTACTTGATTGCTAAGTTATCTGCAAGTATCTTCTCCGAGTTTTTTTTTTTTTTGGCCTGAGGCAGGGCTAGCGCGTAATGCTCACCGCTGTCTTTGCCTGTTTTATTGTACTCGTTTTTATTTTTCTTTAGCCACATACATTTCATATTTGCCTGTCTTCGGTGCATCCGGAACTATTGTATGCCATTTGTCCGGTCTTCTTTTGAAGTTTTCAACGCTCACTTTGTTTACATTTTTTTTTAATATCCCTTGCCTGAACACTGAAAAGTCTCTCTCTCTCTCTCTCCAGACTTTCCATTTTTATTTGATGCCTCTTTTGGTATATTCCAAGGAATTCTTCCAGTTACGACCACTCTTTCTCTTCCAGTTTTTGAAATTTTTAACTCGCTGGATTCTTTTTTTTTTTCTTTCTTTCTTTCCTCTCTAATTTCTTCTGTCTGTTGCCATGCATAAATTACCATATTTCATCGTTCTTTCTGGACCGCACGGCTCAGGTTCTCGCCGACTCTCGTGTCATACGATTTTGCAGCTAAGAGCGTTTCCCGGCTCTCTCCGACTCATGAGAATTTCGTCTTGATGAGTTGGTAACCACCGTGCGACACTGCTGTATGATACAATGAATATTTTCGTCGACGTATGGGTGAGAGAGAGAGAGAGAGAGAGAGAGAGAGAGAGGAAAAATAAACTAGATTATAGTGGGTTAGTGTGTGATAAGTGCGCGAGTTAGTGAGGCACTTTTTGTGTTACATTCTGTCCGGCACACCTGCTCGCTCTTATCTCCCTCCCACGCTGCAGCCTCCCCTTCCTTCCCCTTCCATCTCTCTTCCTTCCCTTGCTGTCGCTCTTACTTCTTCCTTCACTTTCCTTTTCTTCCTCTAGGATTCCTTCCCATCCCTCTGCCTCTTGGCATCTTTTCTCCTTGTATACCCACGCTATATGTTATGTAAAGAACAGTGGTCTATGGTGCTGAGAACACTGGTCTCGTGCTGAGAACACTGGCCTCTGGTGCTGAGAACACTGGTCTCTGTTGCTGGATACACTTGTCTCTAGTGCTGAGAATAGTGGTCTGTGGTGCTGAGAGCAGTGGTCTCTGTTGCTGAGAACAGTGGTTTCTGGTGCTGAGAACACAGACCTCTGGTGCTGAGGACGATTCAACGTTTGAAGTAAATGAGACTCATCACCGTTACTTGACCACCATGAACAAGAACAGTGACATGGAAGAGATCTCTCATGACGAAGAACGCTCGATTACACGGAAAGGTTTCTTCCTCAACCCTCACCAGGGTACGTCCTAAGGGTCGTAGTCGCCCCCCTCGTGCTTTTAAAGGATCGCAGCGACCAGCTCCAGGGGTAGTACCGTCATGTTCAGCGGTTGCAACCGTCGTGCTTAACGGTCATACAGTCGTGTTCAAACAGTCGTTCCTTCGTTCCCATGGGTCGTACGCCCGTGTACAAAGGCATAGCCAAATGGTTTGCCGAAGGAATGCGGCCTACGTGCTCCAGTGTCCTGGTTCATCACGTGGTGTAAAGACAGACAGCCTCACATTCTCTCTCTCTCTCTTCCTCCTTGTCCTGTACATAGCCTCTGTATAAATCACAACAATGTGCCTCGAAATCACGGAAGGAAGCAGTTTAGTGAGTGAATCGCTGAGATGACGTCGTTTTGCATCACTCTTGGGTAGGACGGAGACGATGTTGGTATACTGTGTAATTTGGCACATGGTGAAATGAAGTTAGACTCTGATTGTACTGGGTTAGTTAGGTACTGATAGTGTAGGTTGAATGGGGACTGATGGTACAGGAATTTTAAGGTTGATTGGCATAATGTGATCAGCTGACTGGCGAGAGGGTATTCGACCAACGGGAGTTTTAGTAGGAAGTCCAACTCGTTTGTGGCTGTCGACGGGTCCTGGGGAGGGGAGAACGGGGAGGGGGGAGGCCACGGGATAGTAGCGGTGGTGCTGACGTATTCGTGGCCAAGTGTGGCACAGGTGTTGGCCAGGGTTGGTGCAGGTGCGCCTTTTTTTTTTTTTTTTTTTTTTTTTTTTTTTTTTTTTTAAGGCCCCCGGGAGTGGCATGTCCCCTGGCTATACGTCTTAGGGCTTCACCTACCAGGGCTGCGCTGCCTCGGAGGGAGGTAATGCCTACTGGGGCTAACCCGCCTTAGGGCTACGCTCACTGGGGCTACACGCACCTGGACTACACATCTCAGGATTACACACACACACACACCAGGACTACGCAGCTCAGGGCTACGCACATTAGCAGGCATCCCGCAGCCCATCCGTCACGTCACGGTTAACCCCTTCACTCGGCACCGGAAGCTGAAACATTTTCCCACGGTAATGTGGCGGAAAGAGCAGGTGAAATTTGAATCCGCCCCTGGCGTACGGGGCCACCAACCTCCGTCTCTGCGTTGCACGTTCTTCACCGAAGGAAATGTCTTGAGAAGGACTGACACAACATTGCCATGAACACCACGAACGCAGGAACACATATCAAAGAAGTTTTTTTCTTCATTTTTTGTCGTTTCGAAGCGGGTCGCGTCTGAGCAGTTATGAGAACATTGAGGGAGTGAGGGCCAAGACGGAGATGAGGCCTCATGACCCGGTAATTCAAGACGGTCGGTGATGGGGGGTGAGGGGTATTATATGTTATTATGATAATAACAGCAATGGAAGGAAGACGAGACGGAACATCCCTCGCCCCTTGTCGGGAAAATTATCACGTCGCCCGAGATTCGTTCCGCGCTGCATTCAGGTGCTGCGTCAGGGTTTGTGTTGACGACGGAAACGCTTGTCTTCTAGGTGTTGCCTCGCAGTCGGAGTTACGGTAACGTCTGAAACACTGTGTTCAGTGTTGAGCCTCTGGCTGTAGACACTATTGACCTGATATTCCCAGGGAAAATAAATCTCCTTTCTCTCATTTTTTTCTTCAGTTATTATCCATGCATGTGTATATCTAGACTTAGTCCACGATACAGTAGTTGTATCATCGTGTTATGAATCGATAGGGGCTTGTTGATGCTGTTTGTGTATCGTGATGATGTATTAACACCCTGGCGTACATTTGTGTGTTACGTTCATGAGTATAATTGCACACTGCTACACACGCGCGCACTATAGCATCGTGCCAGAACATGGTAATGTACAAATTATGCGTGTGGTGTGTGTGTGTGTGTAATTACCTATACGCACACTAGGGTTGGGTAGTTGTTTACTCGTGGGTCCCCAGCTCGAGCACTTTCTCCACAGTAATATAACTATGTAAACTTGCGTACAGTCATCATCCACGGTCTCATAACTCATTTTATTCCATTCATCCACTAATCTTTTCCTGTAGGAGTACGTCTTTACTTTTGTTCTCTCAAGTTTCTTGCTCAATATCAAACTGTGGCGTCTGGTTTCCCTATCGTTCCATCGTTCGAAGAACCGTCCGCTGTCGACATCGCCAGATGGTTTGGAAGACGTGAAGGTTGTGGTCAGGTCACGCCTTACTCTTCTCTCTTCCTTCCATAGTGTGTGTGTGTGTGTGTGTGACGGAGTCCAGCGTGGCCTGGTTGGGGGCGTGACGGCCGCTCCATAATTGGGAGGTACATTAGCACGCCGAGGAAGTGCGGGTGCTGGGGGGAGAGAGAGAGTAGTGTGTGTGTGCGTATGATTTCTCGTATTTGTTTGTCTGTATGTGTTTCTCTCTCTCTCTCTCTCTCTCTCTCTCTCTCTCTCTCTCGTTGATGCATTTGGCAGATGTCTGTCTATTTATCTATTTAGTGTGACAGTCCCATCACCAGAGCAGCTATGTGGTGGAAGAGAAGACCCGACGCTCTCGAATCCTCACAAACAAAACCCATCCTTCATTCCTTGTCTCGGCTGAACCTTCCATAGCCTCCTCCCCTTCCCCTCCTCCCAAGATGGTGTCCCGCATTTTTTTTTCCAGGTAGCCTCCTTGTTTATTGTTATGGCTCTTGTCGGAGATAAGGCGAGTACCTGGAAATCCTTACTGGAAGGTGTTGGTGGGAATTACCCTGGTACCTAAGGGAGTCTGGTATATATATATATGGGAGGACCACTGGTATGTAGGACGTAGTAGATATTCATGAGAATCATGGGAACGATGGAGATATACTCTGAGCATTTGTTTCATGGTATACTCCTTGGTTACACAAGGCACATGTAACTTTACCTAACTTCCAAGTCACAGACGGGGAACGAGGGGTTATACTTGGTTTACGTGGGCATACAGGCGTGCTGGTGCTTTACGTGGTGAACGCTAGTGTGCGTAGGAGACTGTGGTGAATCAGCCTGAGGTACTCTGACCTCTTGACCGCGGCGGTACGACCCTTGAACGCGTCGGTACGACCCGTAACCACGACGGTGATTAAACTGGCCTCCTCCTGATTTGACTCGTAAGGGTCGGGTGTGAAGGCCCAGGCTGTCATACTCAGGAGGTCCTGCTCGAAAGGTCAAGCAGTATAATCTCTCTGACTTCCGTCGCGTAGAGCCACTTGCCTTCCTCCAGACATAAGGAACGTCT
The DNA here is from genome assembly GCA_038088735.1 of Panulirus argus. Taxonomy (NCBI): domain Eukaryota; kingdom Metazoa; phylum Arthropoda; class Malacostraca; order Decapoda; family Palinuridae; genus Panulirus; species Panulirus argus. Next base: position 5,100 of record JAYMFT010205006.1, on the reverse strand, counting down.
TCAGCTACCGCTCGACGCTCGATTCCCAGTCAGAAACCTTCCCCGTGCGTCTACACGTTCCAGGCCCCGGCGACTGGCGATGGCGTAGCTGGCGTCATCCAGCCAGCCAGCCAGCCAGCCAGTCAGTCGCTCGCCTGGGGACTGGTGTTGACAACCATTGTCTGTGTTCCCCGAGCTGCTGGTGCGGTCCGGGCGTCTCCAAGCGATCGGAAACCTCCGAAACCCACCGACCCGTCACACACACACACACACTCGTACACAAAAGGGAAGGAGTTCCACGGGAATGCGCGTCCTTTTGGAGCATGGAGGAGGAGGAGGAGAGGAGGAGGAAGACCCTTACAGAAACCCACGTACTTGTGTCGCCTCCTCTCTTCTCGCCCTGTGGGATAAGCCTTTCAGGAGGTTTGGTGACAGTTTGAAAATGCGAGGTCCTCTCTCTCCCCCGCCACAAAGTAGGGGTTCTTTAAAGCACATTTTATACCACTCTCGGTGTTCCTCGGTCAGTGTTCAGGGGGCAAACCCACGTCCAGGGGATGTTTTTTGGAGGTGGTGTTTCCACGCGATGGCGTGTCTATCTGTCTCTGTGAACCTATCGGCTTTCGTCTGACGAAGAGAGAGAGAGAGAGAGAAAGAGAGAGAGAGAGAGAGAGAGAGAAGTTTGTTGATGACGAGTTCCAAATGTCCGAGGTGAAGGTCATTCATAGACACGAGGAAAATTATTCCGCCGAGTGATTTAAACTCCGCTTCGCTTATCTCCAGCCAAGTTTTATAGACTTGGTTTGCTTTCTGTTTCTTTGTCTGTCCGCCCGTCTCTGTTAATCTGTATATCTCTCTGTTTCTTTCTTTGTCTGTCTGTCGTGTCTGTGTGTATGTCTGCGTATCCATCTGTCTGTGTATATTTATGTATTTGTCTTTATCACCCTGTCTTTATGTGCCTGTCTGCCTGCCTTTTGTCAGTCTGTCTGTCAGGAACTCCGTCTCCCTGCGGTGGACTCAGCGCATCCGGCCGTGATGCATCTTGTGAAGCAGGTATTAAAAGTTTACCGGACTGAGATCCCTAACCCCGGTGCCGCAGGCTGCCAAAAGTTGATACCCTTGTGTAACTTGATACCCTGGGGGGTAAACTTGCTGATCTAGGCTAAAGTTGATGCCCTAGAGTGAACTTGTTACCCTGGAGTAAACTTGATACCCTTGGGTAAACCTGCTACCCTGGAGTAAACTTGATACCCTTAAAAGAACTTGATATCTCTGGGTAAGCTTGCTGCTTTAAACTTCGTACCCATAGGTAAACTTGCAGCTGTGGGGTAAACATGATACCCTTGGGTAAAAGTGCTCCCTTGGGGTGAACTTGCCGCCCTGGGATAAACTTGCCATCTTGGGGTAAACACACTACCCTAAGGTGAACTCATTACCCTAGGGTAATGTTTGCCAGCAAACAATCCGTTTTCTTTACTGTCCTTATAATATGGGACTCTGGCAACAGGTTTAGCGACGATGTCTGCTCCCAGGTTCCTCTGTCTCTCACACACAGATTCCCGCAGCTTATTTGTTGCTTGAAAATGTTTATATTGATGCACTTTTCCTCGTTTTTCAGTTTTCTCATAACCCTTTGCGTCATTTGCAGACGTACTCAGGTATGAGTCAAAATTTTCAGGCAAGTCATTCACATAGACTTAAGAATAGTAACGGTCCGAGAAGAGAGTCCTGCGGTGCGGCACTCCAGTGCTGGGCTCAGCCCATTTTGAAAATGTCCCTCTGACATGAGTCCTGCGTTCCTCTTCAGTGAGATAATCGTCGCGCCATCGAAAGTATCCCCTTTATTCCTTCCTGGCTATCCAGTATCTTAATCGGCCTCCATTATGGTACAGTCTCAATCGCCTGCTGGAGTTCCAGGTATAAAAAGTCCACCTGGCCTGCTCTTTTCTCCAAAACAGAACTCACTCTCTCGTAGAAATCTGCAAGGTTCCTCACACACGACCTGCTTTAGTCCCTAAAGCCGTGTTGTCTCTCACTTGTTAATTTTCCTCTGCAGGAAGCCACCCACTTGCGCTCTGATTATCTGATTATCTTCTCCAATACCTTGCAGACCACATTCGTCAAGGAGAACTGTGTTTGTTTGTGTGTGTGTATGTTTGTGTTGACCAAACTTCACCTGTTGCAAGGAAGAATTTTATTGATTATGAAGTGTAAAGGTCAAGGTCACTGTGGCCCAGGCGGGAAAAACCTGGTTTCTCTGCTGTAACTTTGGAGCTGTACATAACTTTGGAGTTGTCCACAACTTTTCATGACTAAATTTCATCCAGCTAAACTTTTCTGATTTTTCTCGGAGGCGGGTTTGCGATAGGGCATGGAAGGGCCGTGATGGTCTTGGAGGCAGGAGAGGAGCCTCCAAGACCTTTTTTAAGGCATGGGGATGTGTTGTTGTTGGAGTTAGAGGAGGAACGTTTTGGTTCTAGGGGCTGGAAGACTCATGTTAGTCTTGGAGGCTGGTATTGCCGTATTGGTTTTGGAGACGGGTGAGGGCCGTGTTCCTCAAAGAGGCATGGGAAGACCGTGTGTGGAATTGGAGGCAGGGAAGGGCCGTGTTGTACTTGGAGGTATGGGGGGGGGGTATTGTTGTTCTTGGAGGCAAGGGGAAGGATCGTTGCTGTGAGGGCAGATGACCTCCGAAACATTCACAAGGTAGACTACGGAGGGCTAAAGTGTGAAACCATTTTATGACCTTTACTGACCTTTGGGGTTACGCTATCCATTCGTATATCCACCTGTTTATATTTTTTTGTTTCCTGGCAACTGGTTGGGAGCGTCCTCCATTTCGGGCAAGCAATTTCGACCTAATCAGAGAATGAAGATTGTTTAAGCACACGCGACGATTTGGGATGAGGATGAGCTCGTGCCATCAGTGTTCTGGCCATTGATTCAGTTTAGATCTGCCTTTGTTTCCTCAGAGCTCTTGCTGTAGTAGACTCGTCCTGATGGAACTCAAAGTTAAGCCACCATTTCTGGTGGTGTATTCTACCACATTAAATTATTAGGTCTTCTGTTTACGTAATGCTGTTGTTCTGGGTCTTCTGTTTCTGTTTGCAAATGCGTAGAGAGCATACCGAGTGGGAAGAGAAAATTGAAAAGCAGCTGAATGCAGACATATGCTGACAGCCAGCGTGAAGGCTTCCCCATGTTCTTATGAATGGATGCGGGCCAACTGTGCAACAGGAAAAGCTGTGTTTTGTTTCTTCACTGTCTTGGTGGAGTGATGATAAGAGTGAGATTGTTAGGAAGGCGTTGTGTGTGTGTGGCCCCCGAGGAACAGTGCTTTCACCTCTACTACTTTCTCTCGGTCTTTGATTAGAGGGTGGCTGAAACACAGGGGTGACTTCCTCGAGTTCACGGGAAGCTGGTACAAACACAGAGACGCCGTCACTGGCCCACGATTCCAAAGTCTTAGATCTAGAAATCTTGACTCATAAAACGGATTTTTTTTTTTTTTTTTTAAGTCCACCCTCTTGAAGCAGAGACGTCTAATGTGTTTCGCAATACACAAGTAGGAAAGTTCTGTAATGCCTGATCTTTTTCTCATGAACTCGAAAATTAGTTGCTTACTGGAGTAAGTGACGTGTCATCAGTTGTGCATGTCAAACAGTGAGAAGCAAATATGCCCCGGGGGAATTAGAAAAAAGAAATTGTACAAACGTCTTGAATTTGGGACTTTTCATTATCTTGTCAGCAGGGGAGTGGGGGATGGTCGAAACTCCTGCTGAAGTGTTTAGTGGACAACTGAATAAAGTGTCATCACAGCGTATCTGATAATTATTATCTTGCCGCAATGGATTTGTACACGAGTCTCGCAGGTACGCACAGTTTGGTTGACCAGAGATCTTGGGAGGTGCGGCTTACTGTTTACTGTCATGGTAAATACTCGTTGTTCTTGTGTTACGAGTGACGTAACTATCAGCCACTGTCGTATGTGACGTGCTTTATCGGGTAATGTTTGGTCGGGTTCCGCGGTTTATTAGTCAGTATTAAATGCTTCTGAATCCTGTCGTCCTCGGTGCCATTATCTGCTTTTGTGTGCTATCTTGGTGAGCACATTACTCGTGTAGCCTCGTCATGACTGTGAGAGGTGTTATCTTGCCCTTGTGGAGGTTATCATTAAGTGCGTCAGAACAGGGATTATGTATATGCGATAAAAATGTGTTTAGCCTTATTGTAAAGGGCGCAGCTGTTGTGTGTTTGTGTGTTTGTTCGTCTGACGTGCATATGTATTTGTCGTAAAGTGCGACGTTGTTTGTTGTATTTAACGTTGTGTATCTGCCTGAAGTTCGTTGTGGTGTATGGATGGTTTGTACACTTGCTGATGCCTGTTGTAAAGTGCGTTGTGAGTTCTTGTTCGCCTCTCGTCTGAGTGGATCTTGTGAAGTGCGTTGTTGTGCTTGTTTGCTCGTTTGGTAATTATGTTGTTCGTCGATTAAAAGTGCGTGGTATATGTCTCTGTGTCTGTACGTCATACGCGTGTATCAGTTGTGTATTTGCGTTCTTCGCTCGTTTGTCTTTTGTCTCGTACTGAACTGCGTGTATTCTATCAAGAGTGCATGGGTGTTGTTTGATTGTTTGCTTGTTTTTCTTATTCACCTTTGTATTAATGTCATGCAGTACATATTGGTTGTTTGCATGTTTGTCATATTCAAGTGTGCCCGATTGTTGTACAGTACATTGTGATTGTTTTTTTTGTTTGTCTGACCAATTTGCGCATCTCTCGTCAAGTGCATACTGAAGTGGTTTTGCGTTTGTTTGTCGTGCTCTTTGGCGTAGTAAAGTGCGTAGTGGATGTTTGTACGTTTGTTTGTCTTAACTCATCATTGTTTATGTATTTTTAAGTGCCGATTGTTTGTATGTTTGTTTGTAACTGTGTGTATTGTGTGTGTGTGTGTGTGTGCGTGTGTGTGTGTGGCGGACGTGAGCCGGAGTTGGCATGCACTCCCAGCCTTCCCCCCTGCCCCCCGAGTGGGGGTTTGGGTGGGGGTGTCAGAGGCTGTTGACATCTTTACATCCCACATGCCAGCCGCTAGCAAGCCCCCCCCCCCCCCCCCCCCCCCCCCGGTT
>JAYMFT010204995.1:0-11608 GCA_038088735.1 Panulirus argus | reverse complement strand
TATATATATATATATATATATATATATATATATATATATATATATATGTGTGTGTGTGTGTGTGTGTGTAAATAATCTTATCGTATTATAGCAAAAGTCGTTAAGTTTACAGCCAGACAAATGCAGAGAGGTACAGCAAGAATCGCTAAATATATTGCCATGCTAATTCCAGCTTGTCACGTTCATTAATTGGCTGTAAACCAGGTTAAAACACCCCGCCTCCCTATTTACTGTGCAAATTACTTACAAATAGCAATTCATACTTAATGTAGTGATTTGTGAACTATTGATTAGCTTCATCGGTACGCGAAGAACTGTTGTTGATAACCTGGACCCTAATTACTATTAATAATCAATGCATTAGGAACAAAAAAAAGTGAGTAATTAGATTAATCTTGAATGCGTGTGACTTTCACAGAAATTACAGATACGATTATAGATCAATTACATTAATCGCGTCATTAATCTAATTCTGGGCAGTGGGTGGAGGCAATATCAGATAGATTTTCGAGGGACACGATAGATAATATGTCTGTTGGATAAAGATAAGCTCTTGAGCACGACGGTACGACCCCTGAGTACGACGGCGCGACTCTTGATCAGGATGGTACGACCCTTGGGACTGAGGTCCCTAGCTTATGACCTGACCCTGAGGCTTTGGTCAAGTCGTACGCCAAGGCCATCATGAGTAAAGGTCGTGCTGTCGTACTGAAGGGTTGCACCGTCATGCTGAAGGGTCGTAAAGTCGTATTCAAGAGGGTCGTGGTGTCCGGACCACCTTATATGAAAGAGCTTCCGGGAACAGCTGAGAGCAGTGTTGTAAACATCATCTGGGTACGAAAAGCAAGGATGATTATGGCGATGCTGGAGAGAGAGAGAGAGAGAGAGAGAGTCTCTACCATTTCCCTGCTCCTGTTTGTAGCGCAGCCTGGAAACTACACACAGGAGCCCCATAAAAGGAGTCCAAGGGTTTAAGATCCAATAACTAATCTATCAGTTCACGCAACGGAAGAAAATAAACCGTATTACCGATAATGGTGATAATCCTTACACACATGGTACCATAACCATCGATCCTTGCATGGTTAAGCCCCTTGCTGTTGCTGTGTGGTGACAACCCTTCTCATTCGCCATGACGGTGCCCGGGTTCGAAGCTTATCATTTCAGGTGGTCTGGTATCGAACTCACGTTTCTCCTCTCTGCCTTCTCAGAACTCACTGCACCCACAGCTACGTCTCTTCATCCCAAACTCTCACAGAAATGCGTTCTCTCATCATCTTTGAGCACAAGTAATATATATACAAGAATTTACACCCAAGTACTCTTTTCGTAAATCCTACAAACGTAAAACAAAGAGAGGAAAATAGTTTATATGTATTTCTAAGAACTAGTCCCTGTCTTCAAAGTGTCGTTTGTAGACATTGAACTAAAGACTTCAGAAGACAGAAGTCTTGTTATCACTGAAATCTTTATTATAAACATAAAATCACTTGTCTGATGATTTTCTTCTTTTTCTAGTATTTGTCTGTTGATGTGAATAGAACATCACACACAGAACTGGGTTTAAAATACGGTAAAGGAACGTTATGGAAGCTGATGAAGGAGGAGGAAGAGGGTGAGATTTGTTTACCTGGATGTGTGATTCACGCCTTTAAATGCATCGTTTATAAAAACGTATGTGACAAGGTTACAGACAGTGCAACGCTCGCTATAAAGAACTATTTCTGAGACGTGGTATATAAAACGTTTGACCCGATGTATATGTTTATTGCATTATTATTTCTTATTGTTTTTACCAATTTGTACATACATGGGGGGAAGGGGGATGTCCCTGACCTCCTTATACTTGTCACACATTTCTTTTTTTTTTTTTTTTGAATTCTTCAACGGTGGTCGCATTGACTTCCACCTGGCTCTGTCGGTGCCACGTCCTCCTGGGCCTGCAGGTTGAGGCCGCGGGCCCCTGGGCTGGAGGAGGAGGAGGAGGAGGGAGGGAGGGAGGGTTCGTTGTGAGGGAAACAGAGGCGTCGAGGGGGTCAGGTAAGGGGCGGGAGGTGCCTGGGGTCTGGCGACGGACGACGCTGCTCGCGATGGCCTTGGGTTGTCTGTGTCTACGGCCTCGCGTCCACTACAGACGTGGGTGGCGGTGGTGCTGCGGTGGGCAGGAAGGAAGGTCAGGTGCGGGCGTGGTCCAGGCTGGCGAACCTGTACCGACACGGCCAGCGGCTGTCGATGTCGTGGATGGGGATGATCTCCTCGGACGGCTTCTCCCCCGACAGCTCCTCCCGGACCTGCGACGGACGCGTGATGGAAGACCATAAGACTGAAGGAAGGAGACCGACCACAGGAGGCCCCTAAAGGACAGGTCAGTTTAGGTCAAAAGTAAGGCCAACATACCCACACACACACACACACACACTTTTTTATCACTTAGCTGAAAGACTGATCCCTCTATATATGTTTCGCCAACTATCAAGTGTTGTCATGTCATGACACTCTCAAAATGCCAGTCAACAGCCTGTTGACAGCTTGCCAACGGCATTCGGCCAACGGCGAAGCAGCAACCAGCCAAACAACCAGTTGACAACCAGGTAATTGTCATCCGTCAGCTTGCCAACAGACACCCTGTCAACACTCAGCCGGCCACAAGACCATCTGCCAACTCCTTAGTACCTGCTCGACTCTCCTCAGGACCCGCAGGAAGTTGAGGCCAGCCAGCTTCTTCAGGTCCTGCAGGGACCAGGTCGGGTCCTTCAGCAGCTCGGCGAACAGCTCGGGATACCGCGACACGTCCTCCAGCCCCTGGGGAGTCCTGCAGGAGGAAAACCACAAGCTCCGTGAGTCTCTAGAATTGTACAAGAAATTTTAAAGCATTAACCGGCCATCATCCCTTGGAATTACTTTTAAGAAGACCATCTGGTTTCTTCCATCAAAGTCTTACTTCAGCAAACGCACCTTTCAAACGAGGCTGGCGCCTCTACACAAGCCACAGACCTTCCAGGAAATACTCATGGATTCTACGGGTCGTACTTTACAATCAAGTGAGGATGGCGGATGTGAAAGAAGGTATTTACTCTCATTAAGTCCTTACGAAGTAATCGAACCATTCAAGATAAATGAAGGCTTAGGTTTTGGAAGAGCTTTGGGCATTCTGGAATGTTTGGCCCCAGGGAAGGATTCACAGTCTCAAAAATACGACCAGAAACCAATTCGGAGGAGGAGAATAGATTACATGTCGAACATTCAGAGAAGAGGAGGGGGCTATAGTGAAAGGTCTGAGGGTTCTCAGGGGACAAAGAAACTGTCTGCGAAAATGTTCCACGACGCTGGGGAAGGCTGGAGGTGCAGGGGACGTACGTACGTCTGACCCTAGAAAAGGATCTACAGCTTCTTGTGCCTAAGGATCTAGGAATCTTAGAGTGAATATGTGGTCCTCGTAAAGGATCTAAGGGCGTTAGAAAGGATCTGTGGCTCCCGTGTGGGACCTAAGAGCCACAGGGAAGACCCTTAGTTGTGGGTGTGTGACGGCGGAGGAGGAGGAGGAGGAGGGGGCCACCACTTACCTGTTGACACCGTCGTAACCGGCCCCAAGGCCAACGTAGTCCACCCCAGCCATGGTCCGCACGTGGTTGATGTGCGCTGCGGCAGACCACAGGAGGGAGAAGAAAAAGTGGTTATTAATTCCCATACCGGCGGTTGTGACGTTTGTTTCTTTCCCTACTCCGCGAAGCTTCGGAACACTGTCTTTCCTAACGTTAACCTGCTACCTGACCTTCCTTATAGGCAGGCTTTCGTGCTCCTAAGATGTTCTTAGATTATGTCTTCTATTTACAATATGGTCTTTTGCTATACCCACCACCGACATTCTCAGGACAAAGGCGTTTTGTCCTAGCCTCAAGGCACGAGTGTTGTGTCCAGGTCTCCAGACACTATCTCTGTGTCCATAGCTTTCATTTGTTTGCCATCTTTCCTCATAGTCTCTCTCTCTCTCCACACACACACACACACACACACAGGGGGCTACAGGTCCAGGACACGTACCTACCACGTCCTGTATGGAGGCGGCCTCGCTGCAGGTGAGGAAGTCGTTGTAGAAGCTGACCATCAGGATGCCCCCGTTGGCTGCCTGCAGAAGGTGGAGGGACGCGAGAGGAGAGAGAGGAGCACTGGGTCAAGTAACGTCATGTCAAAAAAATAAAATCATTACTTTAAAGAACCACATATGTGATTACATATTATTTCTTCACGTCTTGAAAAATTCAGATGAAGTACAGTATGTTAATAAGCCAATTTCTAATTACCAGACCCCCGGAGAATCCTTAGTCATTGGCAAAAACTTCTTGCAAGAAAAAGAATTTTCAATATTCTGATGTTCTTATCTTTATGAATTAAATTTAAACCTTTACCCTTCTGGTGCCTGGCCATATTTCAAAAAATTTAAATGAAGTATTTGAATTACGTCTTCAAGAAATGTTATTCATTTTTAAGAGATATGACCCTTAGAGTATGTTCTATGTAATTAAATTTCATTAATTTTCATTAAGTACCAGCTTTATAACAAAACAGATTATGAAAGCTGAGGCGCACATGTTCATAGATTTAATATAAAATAATTTATTTTGGAAAAATCACATGTACAGTGTTAGTGTAGCGGCCAGAAAGCGAGTGCTCAAAGGTCCAGGTCTGGGTCAAAACTTTGTCCTTGTTAAAAACATTCAGTTATACGTCACTATTATCCTCTTCTTACACATTTCTCAGTGGGATTAACTTCAGTTTACCAATTTTGTTCCCTTAGTGGGATTAATCATCAATGTGCCACTATTGTTTCCTCAGTGGGATTAATCTTCGACACATCATTCTTGTTCCCTCACTGGGATTAATCTTCAATATACCATTCTTGTTTCCTCATTGGGATTAATCATTTATATATCATTCTTGTTTCCTCAGTGGGATTGATCTTCAATTTACAGTTCCTGTTTCATTCGTATTTCTATGATTTTTGCAATTCTTTTTTCTTAAGAATCATAGGGGCGTATTCAAAAAATATCTAACTCATCGCATTACAAGGTATTCCTTTTGAAGTTTACGCATGTAAGCGTTTCAAAGGAAAGTCAACACTAGTCTGTGTGGTATACATTTAAAAACTGTTGGATTTTTCTTGAAAAATTGTAACGTCGAAAAAAAAAAATATATTTGGATCTACCTACCGTAAATAGATGTATGAAATTTTGTGTGGAACGTGGCCATTAATCATTGTCAGTGTTGTTAAAAGCTGATTGATCTGTAACGAGTATTGCTCGTGGTTCCCTTCCGTGGCATCGGCTTAGGTCAAAAGTAAAATCTCAAATTTAAGGTTTCATCGAGCCAAAGTGCTCAGGTAATTTTGATCAAAATAGGTGGTCAGGTCAACTGCAGTTTAATCAGGGTCACTCAAGTAAAGCGAGCGAAGCGTGCCCGAGAAATACGTTAAGTTCCAGAGAGAGAGAGAGAGCCAACTCACCAGGGAGCTGAGGACGTCGTCGGGCACGTTCCTCTCTATGTCACAGAGGGCGCGGGCGGCCGAGTGAGAGAAGATGACCGGGGCGCGGGAGGCGCGGAGCACGTCCCGCGCCGTGCTGGGGGAGGCGTGGGACACGTCCACCATGAGACCCACGCGGTTCATCTCCCGCACCAACTCCTGGGGGAGGGGAGGAGGGAGGGAGGGCTGAGATGGTGGGGGGTGGGGGTGTTCCTGTAACTTACATAGGTCCTTAACGGCCTCTGTAACCCTTTGGGTCTCTGCTAGAGACCACTTGCGACCTTTGTAATCCTTTGTGTTTGCCAAAGACCCTCTGTAACTTCTGTAATCCCTTTTGGATGAACGAAAACCCTTTGTGTCCTCTGTAATCCTTTTGTTGCTGCTGCCGCTCTCAGGATGGGCCTGGCTGGCACAATAAACAAACCAGGTTGTTTGTGGCGAACACAACTGGTGGTTCTGCTGTCACTTGCCTCCACAAAGGTCGAGCCAAAGGCCCTCGACTTCTCCCTTTGAGGAAAAGAATTTACGAAAAGAAAAAAGTTCGTTTTACTTTTACCAACGTACATTTAGCACACTGAACTCACGAACATATACACACACACTTAGGCTTAACACTCTCTACTCTGAACACACTCTGTACTTAACACACACGGTGTATATACTTAACACACTCTGTATTTATACTCAACACACTTTATACACTAAACACAACTGACCTGACCTGAGTAGAATTACTGACCTGGCCGTAGGGCGTGAGGCCACGGTAGTTGGGAGGCAGAGGACCAGTCTCCGAGCATTCGGCCCTGTCCGGGAGGAACCATGGTTTACTACTGCAGCCTCAGACACGCACGGGTCGCCTCAGAAGGACACCCGCTCCTCCTCCTCCTCCTCCACCAGTATAACAGACGAAGAGATACTTCGCAACGAGTGTTTGTGTTTACTCTGAAACACTTGATCATTTGATCAGCGAAGATTAGTACACTTCGAGTCCTGACGACTCTTATCCACAGCACTTTATAGAGTGTGTGGCACTTTTGTACAAGGATGAGGTGCCAGACGTGTCAGGGTGTGTCAGGGTGAGGAGCCAGACTTACCAGGGTGTGTGGCATTTGTGTGTTAGGGTGACGTATCGGACGCCCAGGTCGTACACCGCCCGCACGACGCCCATGCTGCTGGCCAGCCCATGTCCGCCCTCCACGCCCATCAGGCTGGCCACGCGACCACCCCCGAACTCCTCCATGATCCCTGGGGCAGAGGGGTCAAGGGTTAAAGGTCAGGGGATCCCTGGGGTAGAGAAGCCACGAGTCAAGGGTCAGGGCATCTCTGGTTTAGAGAGGTCAGGGGTCAGGGTATACCTACTATAGAGAGGTGAAAAGCCAAGGGATCCCCTAGGGAGTGTGGCCTCCCTGGGTAGTCTAGCGTCCCCTGGGGACTGTGGCCTCTCCCCATGGGGAGCGCGGCCTCACCTGCGGAGGACCTGACGAGGACGGTGTCCCTGGGGTTAGCGGCGATCATCCGCTTCACCACGTCGATCTGCTCAAGAAGCAGCTGTACCGTGTTCAGGTACTGCGACTCGCACGGTACGTACACCGACCAGAACTGTAGGGAGAGACGGTACACGGTACTTAATGTAGGTGTAACCTGCTGGCTGAGGTACGCGGCTGCCATGGTAGTCTCAGATCAATGTAATAACGGTACAAACGTAACTTTGTTCTGTAGGAAGGTATGTTATTCTAAGGTGTCTAGAGGGTTGAAAACTACCAATATATCTCTATGTAATGGTCATCCTTAAGCACACATACTGTCGCAAACAAACATACGCACACAAATGCACACACTTTTCGTACTATTGTACAGAAAACAAACGAAAAATAAGACTTGACGTTACGAGTATGCGTGACTATGATTTGCCAGGGAAAGGCGGTGTCCGTCCGCCTCACTTGCAAGTGATACATTGGCTCGTTTATCTCTGAGTGGAAAGACCAACTCCGGTAGTTTATTTAACTCGAGGTGTTAAGTGTGTTAAACATCAGTTTTGGTAATGTAAGTTCAACAACATACCAGAGGTGGGTTCTCACTGGTTAGCGTTATGTGGATAATTTGATGTTTGGACTAGAAATCATGACGAGGGAGGGAGGAGGAAGTGAGGGTCCTGAGGGAGGGTGGGTATCAGTGCGTCTGGAGACGCGGTGGTCGAAGTCGGGCATATTTCGTCCCTCTCTCTCGTGTCATGTCGTCACTCATGCTTGTAATCCTGCAGCAACTGGACGCAGTAAATGTGGTGGACGAGGTGTATTGTGAAGACCACTCACTGTCGAGAGGCTTGGATCAATCGTTCTCTGGTGTCATGGAGAGTGTGACGATAAACTGTTGTTGGTAGGTCGTGTGTCTGAGTGAACTGCCTTAGTCTATTTGAGACTTAAGTGGCCAGGGTGTAGTGTGTATGGTTGGCTAACGCAGTGTGTGAATGTGGAAGTGTATTGTGTGTGTTTGGCTCAATAACCCGGTGTGTGTCAGACAATAGTGTTTATGGTTCACTAATCTGGTGTGATTAGGCGCCAGATACTCGAACCCTGAGTCTATATACTTATTATGCTTTATCTATTATCTATTATGTGCTGATATGTAATATAAGTCTTCAGTCGAGTGTATGCTATATTGCGAACTGTTTGATTTCAGTTCCGGTATACACTCGGCTGAAATTTTCTCGTTGTTGTTGGTAATTTATCTCTCTCGTCACTGTGAATATGCTATGAATGTTTATTACAGTTTTTATAACTTTCTCAAAGATGCCTTGTAGTCATTTGTGTTCAACAGACACCCTGGCTAAGGTCTGTACGCAGGGTAGTGTTATATGAACAGTACATTAATGAATCTTAATTTGTTTATGAGGATGTTTACTGTTGTCATCACTAAGATAGAAGGGCTGATTCAACATCACCATCACCACAACCATGGGACTCACCTGGGCGGCCACCTGTCCCCTCTTGAGCCTGGGCAGGTCGGTGTGGGCGAAGGGCGAGGTCTTCCAAGGCTTGTCTTGGGTCAGGTCGCTGGACAGGTTGAAGGAGTGCAGCTTGTTGTGCAGGAACATGCGCACGTTCCACGCCAGGTCGTTGTGCCTGTAGGGACGACAGCAGTGTGAGGCGAGGGTTAATGAATGAGTAAGTCGGCTAAGAACACTTTTGTGTGAGGAGGGACTTACTGCGAGTGAATGAGTGGAGCTATGTAGGTGTGAAGAGTGTCCTTAGTGCTCATTTATACATCCCTCGGATCAGTAGTGTAGAGGGTGTAGAGTATAAACATTGCTCCCAAGTGTAGGAGTTGGTCATGCAGTGTACAGACCAACCAACTCCTGCTAGTGTTGGTACTGTAGTCTCCTTTACCCAACATTGCAATTTACAAGTGATGATACATGCAATCACACACACACACACACACACAACGCTGCATTTGGCCGCTGTATCGCACTAAGCATCTGTCATGCGACTCGGGCTTGCTACTCTAGTCCGAGGTCAGTAATAGGAGACAGTGCAAGTAGTGCAGGATTAGGTAGGAACTTTAGGTCAGGTGACAAAGGATGAAATGATGTAGGAAGGCGTCTGTGCAGGACATGCAACAGGTGTTCCGTGTGAGAGGTACGTAAAATGCTGGGTCTTGTGGAGCTTCTGCAGGAGGGAAAGACCATGAAGTGCATGTGCATGACAACTGGTGTTAATTATGTTTAACCACAGTAGGTCAACTTACCCGTCGATGAGCGGAGACTGGCTCAATAGTCCCTTGGCCGCTAGTAGCCTCTCTCTGTGTGTGGCCTGGGGGGACACCCGCACGTGCTGGGGGCTGGACCCCCCAGCCTGGAGTCCCCCCTGCTGTTGCTGCTGCTGCTGGGGGAGCTCTCGCACGTGTAGGGGGCTGGCGTCACACCCCAACTCCCCCAGTATCACCACCACCGCCATCACTACACAGTTCATCTCTGTATGAACGAGAAAATGAAATTTGATCACGAGTCAAATCCATCAGACGGATCGTTATGTTTCACGAGCCCGAGGGTCGGGGTCAGGGTGAGGTATTCCCAAGGCACGGCAGCTTCGGGTCAAAGGCCAAACCACCTGTTCTGTCGCCCTGAAGGGCCGAACTATCGTGCTTGAGAGTCGTACTGTCTTGCTTAAGGGTCGTACTGTCGTAATTCTAGGGTCGTAACCGTCTCGCTCACGCGGTAAACAAGTCGCTGATCCGAATCGCCAATTCCTCGCCTCAAACAATAAACCTACTACAGTAACCCGTGACCTGCAGATACACACTCCACAATACAACAGTCGAACATGTCGCTGTATACGTTCCTTCCCTTTTGTGTTTACTTTTAGAACGGGGCGCTCCGTCGCCTTTCCTCTCCCGCTCAACAGTCGCTCTGGTGCTCCCGAACGGGGAAGGAAACGCGGCAAAGTGTGACACACGTCCGTCCTCTACGCAGATAGTAAAAGCACACACACACACACACACACTAGTGAAGACAATGTGTCATTTTCACACACCAATATTAAATCTCCTCCGAATTTTTCGCTATGTTTTGGAAGTGCAGGTAATATTGATACTAGAGGCAAGAATTATACCTAGGTAATGGATCCTAATGTATGTGTGTCACGTGATCACGGGGTTGGGACTCGGAAGGCCAAAAGGCAGTGTGGGGGAGCGTCGCGCCCGGCATCCTCTTCCCTCCACTGCTGCACCGCCACTGACGAGAGAGACCGTCTCGCCGCCCACCAGGGCCACCACCACTACTACATGTTATCGATAGTCACCACCATTACCACAGCTTGACATTCCCATACACTGGACTAGCACCAGCAAGGCGACCACTACCACTAAAATGTAATTAAGGTCGTCCATTACATTTTCTGTAATTACGTATATTATTTTGCTTTTGTAAAGGTTTATTGTGCATTCAATATATTAATACATATGGACAGTAGTACATACATATAGCACATAAATGTACAGAATACACAAAGCGGGCACCAGCCCTCAGGTGGGGAGTAGTAGTGTTCCGGTGTTGGGTCGCGTGGTGGTACAGCGAGATGTGCTGCTCACCGATTTACCACATTTATCACGACGGATTATAAATATATTTACTGCGTACACGAAAGAGTCAATTGTCTTTGCTTGTATGATGTATGGTACTGTGTCTGTCATACCAACTTTCTGGTGTCGATAGTTGTCTTACATGTACAAAAATATCCACTAACCTGTTCCAGTTGATCCGAATCAACGCCAAATTTGGAGTCAGCCAGAGCGGTAGCTAAATAAGGGTGGGTCTGGGGGTTTATGGCAGGGTTCAGGCGGAGCAGTGCGCGCGGTCGTATGCCCACCTCCCCAGCCACCTCCAGCACCTGCCGGGCGTCGAACCTGGAGTCCACATTGAGTAACACCCCTCGCCGTACTGCCAGCTCCACTTCCCACCTGTTGGAATGTTGGTGGTGTAAGAATAGGTTGGACTTGTGGTGGTAATGACGTCTGGAGTTTGGCTGATTGTGACAGTCAAGTGATGATTGACCTTCCTTTATGCAAGCATATCTTGCCTATACAGTCCAGCAAGTTGTATGTATATTGTTAGATAACTGAAAGTCGACTGCTAATTCATCATTAAACCAGAAATTATAAAGTGTTAATTCTGAGATCAAGAATGGGTCGTACGTTCTCGATCATTTAGTTGGTTGTTTGGGTTTTAGGACTATAGACTGCCAGCCAGGGTCGTTAAGGCCGTCAACGACATCAACAGATTGCCTCCACTAAAACCCAATAATTTTGTTCTCGAATGACGCTACAGAACAGCTGTCGCCTTCTCTCCCTTGATGTAGTCTCTACAGATGTCACCGGACTCCTACATGTGGTTATACCGCCAGTGAACATTCACTTTCGCTGAGTTTGTATCATCATTAGTGGATGAAAGGAGGTATGTACAGTCTCGCTGGGAAACTTCTAATTTCAACGTGTTGGTAATTTCCCTGCTCCTGGTGGCAACGGATCTTGGAAGATACAGGAGGCCCTTAAAGAGGGTCCAGGGGTTATATATATATATATATATATATATAT
>JAYMFT010204984.1:0-11608 GCA_038088735.1 Panulirus argus | reverse complement strand
ATACCCTCCGTAAACTCCCTGACCTCTCGCATGTCTGTGGGAAAGGGTCACGGAAAAGGGACGTGATTGCTGCCCGTATCATCATCGGGTATGACTTTGCTTGGGAGATTGACATCCTTACCTCCCCCGAGTAACGCACTTGTCCATCACCAAAAGACCCGACAGTCGAACCCTTGTCCACTGCCTTCGAAGATGTCCCCACACACAACGCTTCCGTGACGCCTGCTGGACCATCACTCTACGACCCCTTGACAGAGACATGATGACCCTCCCCATACTAGCCAGACATTGTAGATAATATTGATGTTGTGTTGAAGGAATATCCTAACTTCTTAGGTTTTAGTGAGCCCCTTTGTTATATTCATGTGTACTCGCGACACTTGCCAGATGCTTCTGGTAATATTGTATAGGATCCCGGTTCCTCTACCAAATAATAAACTACTGAAATTGGAATTGAATCTTAATCATCCGGTAAAATAGCTGCGTGTAAACAACAAAGTTTAAACTGTTCAGATTAAATGGAAGATTAGCTAGCAATTCCAAATGATCATTGAGAAAAAAAAAAGTTCATAACTTCAGTATTGTGAGTTTTAGACAATTCAGATTGTGATATTTCCTTAGTACATTTCAAATGAAGCATCTGAACAAAAGTACAAATTAGCAGGAACAGAAAGACATTTTCGTACATGTTAAATGCTATTTTAAGGAACCATTTACTGGCACAACTTAAAATCGTATTATAAAACCGAGCCAATACGTGAAAATGTGACTTTGAATCGCTTATGTTCCTCAAAATTAGGTTTATAAGTTGATTATATCCATATGAACTGTACGATACAGCCAAAATTACTACTATCATTCCCTAGCCAGTGTTTAAGTCAACTGATTTCTGACCAGCATGAAGGGTTGTGGGCGGTTATCTGATATAATCTTGTGAAGTCGAGAGACACTATGGCGATATCTGAGACCTGTTGTAAAACGACTTCCTTTGGGATAAGATAAAGCTTAATGTGAGGATTAGCGGTTCTGATGGTTCAGCGTGTGGCTCTTCCCCGACACAGGCGTGAGTGGCCAACATTGTCATTTATATATATACGTTTTCTGTTACTATGGCTTTATATTTTTGTTAATCTATTATAAAAGGGCATCACAGTAGTATTTCGGGACATTAAGGATGATCGTCAGTCGATGATACGGTACAACTGGGGTCTATAAAAGTATATAAAAGTAAATTAAGCGAGTCGGTAAAAAAGATAAACCATTTTTTGTCGTGCGTTATTCGTTTTATCAAACCAAATAAAGGAGTAACTACCCTAATATTACGGAATTAGGATTATTAAAAGGGATATAAGCACTTTAACTTTTGGTAATATTAAAAGGGCATATGATATCAATAAAAAAAAATCAAACAAAATACGTAAAACAATTTAGATTACGGTTTGAACACCGGAGTTTTCAGTGGAGACGTCGAACGTACGATGTTTTAAATAGTACTGAAATGAAGAAATTTAAAGACAGGAATTTGCATACGATAGTCTGAGTTTAGTAAGTGAAATTTAAAGGGCAAAGTATAATCTTTGAGAATTTCAGTGGATAATCGTACGTGTAAGTCATAATCTATTTACCAAAACCCAAATAAATGGGTTTGATTGCAGAGTTAATCTGTTGTTTACGATGAGCTGCCTAAGGGAGAGAGGAGAGTTCCCTTCTTATAACGTCATATTGGGATCGTCTTGCAACTGGCTGTAATTATTCCCAATCAACCTACACGGTATGCATCATATTCATTCATTGTCGAAAATTCTCAAAGTATATGTGGTGTTCAGTGACAGGCCAGGATATCATGGTTCATTTGGAAGATGATACTCGATGTCAATAGCTATTCTGAGGGACGTTACCGTCTTGAGCAGACGTTTGTGTACGCTGAGGTATATTCTGCAGTGAAACAATAGTAGGATATTAGTGACACGAAGCTATTGCTTGTGGACGTGAATTGCTTTTTTTGACGGCAGTAATAGAAGTAATAGTTTAGTGTAATTACGATAATACAATGGAATTATGAAAATCAGGGAAAGTTACGATTTTCGAGAATAATCAAGCGATTAAGTGAAATTCTTATCTACCAACCCTACCAGACGATGTTTACCATCTATACTTTGGAAGAAGTCATTCCCGTAGTTGGACATTGTTTGCGTTCTCGTATACACGAACGAATCCCACGGCATACTTGAGGATGAGGCACCATTTGGAAGACGCTGGTATACTTTCATTGATTATTCAAGTAAACTGAAAAAGTTCAAGCCCTCCGGGCTATTTTCTGCTCCAGGGGGTCCCCCACTCCCTCCGTGAACACGCCTTTTTAACCAACACAGCTGCCAAAACCTCCCTTACCATCAAGATTCCCCTTCACCCTAGCCACCACTACCTCACTTCCTGCCTCCTGGCTACCATAACCTTCCTCACCAAAACGCTCTTTCACCCTAGGCACCACTCCGTCCATGGTTACCACATACTCTGTTACCAACACCACTGTGCCCTCCCTCTCTAGCTACCGCTCCCTCAGCTCCCTCGCTACTACACTCTCCCTCACTTTACTTAGCTTGGTTAAAGGAGAGCCAGATGTGGGATAATTTGTAATGGATGAGCAGAGTACAGTGTATTCAGGTGTTTGGTATAATTTTTTTGATGAATTTGGATGATTTTCAGGAAACTTGTATTCGTTACATGCCCCAGGCAGACTAAGAGTGTGTATGCAGTTGAATCTTTTGTATTTTAGAGGATATCCATTACACTAAACCAAATATCTTAGTACTTTGAGGCTTCGAGGGAATCAAGAGTGTACCATATTTGTACTCTGCCGAGATCTCGGGTATATGTGTGTAGTTCATATCATTGTTTTCACTTGGCCATATTTTCTAGGCTGTTTCTTTAGGTATTACCGACCTATTTAATCTGTAATTGCTATTTCTGTTCTTCGGTGTGTTCATTGTAGGTTTTTTTCTTTTTTCATGCATATAGAACTTTATTTTGTATTCTTTCTAACTTCAGGATGCGTGATATGGAAGTGAGGAACGTCTGCCACTATATCCTCCTTCCCTGGCCACCACACCCTAAGCGACAATATAAGATTTTTTCCTGAGAATTTCACCCCAACAGCCAACAAATTCTATTCTGCTAATGAAGTTCATGAATGATTATTGGCATGTATGACTGGGGGTTAGACGTCGTGCGTCAGGCAACTTTGTCGCTGTGTTTACATGCACATTGGAAGACAGAAATGCCATTTAAATATAATTTGCAAGGGAGAGTCATATGATGATTTTGTAAGTTCTGTTGATTTACTTTTCCTTATTGGCATATGGTCAAAATGTACAAAAGACTGCTGCATGACGTCTTAGGCTGCGTTTACATCAAGCGAGTCGAGTCCAGTCGAGTCACGTCAAGATAATTCATCATGCGTCATGAATCGCCACTCCAGTTTAACACTGATTTGTATGGATCTTTGAAAAAAAAAAAAAAACGTGTACACCGGAAGAGTCGAGTCAATTCGAGTCACGGTGCGTCGCGTCGCGTCGAGTCACATATAGGGCTGGGCCTATACAAATAATTGTTTTTTAAGCAATATTAATGCTGCTTTGACCATTTTCGCTGTGACTTCTATAGTGAGAGTTTTTTTACGGTGATTTCCTGACTGGAAAGTTAATATTCGGACATGTAGTGAAGAAAACTTTGAATAAGGCGAAACATGAACAACGAAATGACGATGTCAACGAAGGACACGTGACGCCGGACCTCATTCCAAGTTTACAATAATCTACTCTTCTGTGGTAAGCTCCCTCGCCTTTTTATGTGAAATTTCCTTTTAATGATGGGTGTTTTTGCATTATTGTGCTAGTTATTTAGTGTAGAGTTACAACAGTTAATATTATAGTTCATAATTTTATTCATGATAGAGGAAATGCTTGCGATTGTGTTCTGAAATGTTTGTGTAGTGTGTTGAGAATATATTAGCTCTGCAGTGTGATTTAGAGCATTGTTTTATTGAATACTGAATAAGGTGATGAGGGCTGATTTGGAGCCTTGCTTTACTGAATGATTTGTAATGTGGTCGATATCTCGGATGTTTGTCTGTAGCTTGTATCATTGTTCTCAGTCAGCCATACTTTCTGGGTGGCTTCTCATAGGTATGAACCGACTGTTTTAGTCTTTATTCGCTCGTTCACTTCTACGGTGTTTTCAATGTAGGGGTATATTTCACTTTACCGAATAATAGAGCCTTATATATTATCCTCTAACTTCAGCATGCGTGATTTGGAGGCGAGGAACGTCCGTCACCACACCTTGTCTCCCTGGCCACCACACCTTAAGCATCGGATGATAATGTTCAGTGGTTTCGACCGTTCACTACCATTTTCCCTCTCAATGGATCCCATATTGGCAGCACATCCTTCCCGCTCAACAGAACCAGATTTTTTCTAAAATTATTACACCCCAGGAATCAACAAATTCTATTTTGCTAAGGAAGTGGATGAATAATTACTAGCAGCGTCAGGCAACTTTATCGCTGTGTTTACCTCCTGGGGGACAGACAGAATTACCATTTGAAATTGGCTGCGTAGGAGAGACTCAGGCAAGATTTTTGCAAGTTCTGTTCATTTACCTTTCATTATTGACGTATGGTCAAAATGTACAATCGTCTGCTGCTTGACGTCTTAGTCTGGTATGAAATAATATTGACAATACACAGCAATGGCTGGCAAATAGCAAATCCATATGGTTTTCAAATTACATGAATTTTAAGAATCTCTGCTGACGGAAGTTAGTTGTGGTTATTCTTTTTTTTACAAGTATATCAACATATACGTTAATCCCACACTTTCCTTGATATTTTGCCGTGGTCTTGACACCGTATACTGAAGATGTAATGTTCCACGTTATGCTCCGCCACACTTCTGTTTTTCTAAACCGTACATTACCGACTGCAACACTAAATCATTCCTTATCCTAAAGCTATTAGCACCGTGTGGCTTGAATATTATTTTACCAAATGAAAATAGTTTAGAATTCATAACCAATTGTGTTTTTAGCTATATCAGTTCTGTTTTGACTATTTCAGTTGTAACAGCTGTAGAGAGTTTTGTACGGTGATTACCTGACTAGAAAGTTAATATTCGGACATGTAGTGAACAAAACTTCAAATAAGGTGAAACATGAACCACGAAATGGCGACGCCAGACCTAATTCCAAGTTTACAACAACAATCTACCCTGCTCTAGTAAGCGTCCTCGCCTCTTTATATGAATTTCTCATTTTGTATTATTGTGCTAGTTATTCTTATTTTATCAGTGCAAATCTTCAACACTTATTTGTAGACTTTTGTCCTGTGATCGCTGCTGCTAGGAATATTCAAGTATATTAGATGATATTACAGTTCATTAGATTTATTGGTTATGATAAAGGAAAAGCTTACTATTGTGTTGTGATATGTTTTTGTAGTTTTGAAAATGTATTAGCTGCGCAGTTTGGCGCAAGCATTTATTGTATGATATGAAATAAGGTGATCATGGATGATTTGAATCGTTCCTCTACTGAATGATATGTATTATTGTCCAGATCTTGGATACTTGTTTGTAGTTTGTATCGTTGTTGTCACTGCCAGTCTTACTTTGAGTCGCACCTCTTAGGCATAAACTGGCTGTTTTAGTCTTTAATAATTTGTTCTGTTTTATAGTGTATTCAGTGTAAGGATAATTTTCACTTGTAGTAAATAATATAGCCTTACCTTTTATCTTCTGACTTCAGCATGCGTGATTTGGAGGCGAGGAACGTCCGCCAACACACTTCCCTCTTTGGCCACCAGACCCCAAGCGACAGATGATACTGTTCAATGGTTTCGACTGTTCACTCTACCATTTTCTCTAGCAATGTATCCCATGTCGCCGGCATAGTACAAGATTATTTCCCTAAATTATTAAACACCAGCAAAAAACAAACTATATTTTGCTTAGAATGTCGATGAATAATTATTGGCAGCTGTGATTAGGGGTTAGACGTCGTGCGTCAGGCAACTTTGTAACTGTGTTTACATGTCGTGGAAAGACAGAAGCGCCATTTAATTATCGGATGCAGGGGAGAGTTGGATGAGGTTTTTGTAAGTTCTTTTGATTCACCTTTCAGTAATTGATCGTATTTGATTAAAAATGAACGTATATATTTCCTTGTGATGAAAGAGACCATATTCATTTGAGAAACTTTGCACTCGTGACGGCAGGGGATTTTGAAATATTCATTAACCCTGTAGGACCCAGAAATGAGATGTATACAAGATTACCAAGAGCCATTCCGATGAAAGATTGTTTGGATGTAACTCGACGCGTTTTAGCCTCAGGGGACTTTTAAAGGAGCTCGCAGTATTTATTCAATGTATCCACGCAACGTACTGGTGTGATGTATGTAGAAACATGCAATGCTTTGAGTGGAGCAAGCATTGAATGATTAAATAATTGTAATAATTCTGAGGATAACATTCAACTATATCTAGATACTACACATGTTATAAGATTACAGGCTACGATGATATGTGTGAGGAACAAAAAACGAGAATTACATAATCACAAAATATCAGCTTCAATTCTTAAGAATACAAAGAAACTATAAAGGTAACCATTTCTCTGTCTACCATTCCATGATAAAAATGATAGACACCGAATACTTGGAACAGCACAAAAACCCTTTCTGACTAAGCACCAACGAACAACACAATCCTTTTGGGAAAGTAACATTTCCCTGCAAGTGATGGAAAGAGTTTGGCGAGCTCTGCGATATCTGCTCGTTCGGATTAAAATAGTTATATCAAGATGCACCTTAACAATGTTTCGTTGGTGTGGACGTGACTCTTGATAATGATCACACAGTGACCAACACGGTTCAAACAATGTTTGGTTAACAGGTTTAAGTTCGGGAAGACATTATGGTAGGCGATGTAAATCATGCTGGGCGTCCATTTTTACCACGATACATGAGTGTTATCATATGACTACTTTCCTTTTGTTTTTAGTTTATAAAGACTAACAAAGATACAAGAGACCTTGAGGATTAACTCGTTTTGCAAAATTATAGTTTAGTATGTAGACGGAGTGAAACTTCGACGTGTTTCAGAGCTTTGACTAACCATGGCTTGAGCTTGAATAATGAAGCATTCTTTGGGAAGAGGTATCTATAGAAATCACAATCCTTCAGTGGCACTGATAAAGCTGTTACGTGGTACAAAAACACTGAAAATTCAGCGATGTATTGTTTGACTGAGTTGTTAGAGATATGACCAAAGTCGCGTCAACGTAATGAGACAACGTTTTGATAAACAGTGAAGCTCCAAAGCTGCTTCGAGTCAAGTCGTGAGTGGGTTCATTCAGGATTCATAATAAAAGCTCAGAACGTCATTGCCAGCGTTGCACTCGTTCGAGAAGGTTGTACTGGACAGTGGTGGAGTGTGACGAGAGTCGCGTGGTGGTGTTATGGCAAATTAATTGAAGAGGGAAAAGGTGAGTGAAGGGTGACAGAGAGACTGAGGATTGTGCATTGATGATCTCAAGGAATTGAATTAGATACTAGATAGTTTAATAATTGGTAAATTTCCTGATATGCTTTGAAATTCGCTGCGTGTATTACCGTCTGTATTGTCATATATGATTTTACCCAACAAAATGAAGTCTTAGCTGCATTAGAAAAGGAGGTTTACTTAGGAGGTAATGGAGAAATGTAGGTTCATGTTTGTATGTCGTTCAGGTAATGACAACGTAACCGTTAAGACCACGAACCATCGCGACCTAGTTAAGCCTGTCGTCTGAGGGTGCGAGTTTGGCCTTGGCTTGTACTTATTCTATGCCGTATTTTATGTTTTTTTGTGGAACGATGAAAAATGAATTTTTGATGTAGCCGCTATTTTACTATCAACTAAACTGTATTTAATCTATACTTGTGGGGATAAGACTTTTAATCAGTTGACTTATCAAAGGAAGCCATGTTTTGGCAGATCAGGAAAATGTAGGGCTTAGCGGTGTGGAATGGACAAACCGATCGTTTGCAGGAGGCCTTGAGCCTGGGAACTGGCCAGAGTGTTGTTGCCAACGATGAATTTATTCGAGATATCTTGGAAGACTTTTAATTTAGATAACAGCTGTAATCGTAGCTTTGCAGTTTCATTATATGAGGAATTTGTAACAAAAGGATCAAGCTAGTTTATATAAATGGTAGGCAATTTTTTCTTTCTCTGGGTTTTTTCATAACGAGTTTATGGAAGTTGTTTCTTACGGGTAAAAGTTTAGATCGTACAGACGCTCAGACATCTTACGCAGGTGAGTAGGCATTAGAAACGAAGGAAATAAGTTTACGATCGGTAAGATTTTTAGGTGAGCAATATGTTTTCCGTTGGTGTTTGATGTGATTCGAACGATTTTGATCCTCATTTCCCTCGCAGTCATTTATGGGGGAGAGGCAGAAATGAGTGATTTGTGGCGGAAACTAAGCAAAATCGTCCGATTCACATCAAATAGCATATGGAAAACAAACTGTCGAGCCTTGATTTAATGGTATACGTCCTAATGAACCTAAAATAAGGGATGAATTTTTCTATCCGAAAGCTCTACTTCTGTTCTCCGGTGCGCTTAAACCTCCCCTACTCCCGGGCTCCGCCGCCTGTTACTCCACCAGAAACTTAAAACGTACCTTAAGAGTCGGAAGTGCGGGCACCAAAAGGGACCAAATTGCTGGTCGTCAGGTAGATCGCGTGGTTCATTCAATGTCGGTCAGGTTCTGGGGGTATTCTACAGTTTCCGTCAAGTAGCAACTTTCAAGGGACGACTCCATCCTTAAACTGATTCAGATTTCGAGCCCTCGACTATCCAGGCAGCTTATCGAGCGATTACTGGTTAAATCAAAAGGGTGTTGTTATATGATCGGATGATAATCGCGAAGTCAGGTGACAAGTCGCAAATTCAGGAGACCACAACCCCTGAGCGTGCGCTGTAGTAAACAGACGCGCTGACACACACAAAATCTAACCTCTTCTCCGGTGAATTTGCTCCCGCTCGAATAAATTTCATCATATTGCGAATTTAAAGTCCATAATTATTTACGAGCTAAGTGATACATATGAAAGTGATATTCAATAACTAGATCCAATGATCGCGTATAACAAATTTCGTACCTTTTTTGGGGCGTAAAAATACCGAAAAATACATAAAGTCGGGTATTGTTGTCTACATCAGGTATGTCTTTCCACTGGAGACGATTAAGGCTCTGTGCAGAGAAAGTGTCTTGCACCACAAGGACACGACATGCTGTGAACAGTGAAGGGCACAGCGTATGAAGTGGACAGGGAAAATCCAAGGAATGGTCTGTGGAGATCGGCTGCGGATGTTTGTTTGTTTTTTTTTCGTTATACACAAGTCAGTGTGTGCTTTTGGACAAATCAGGTCGTTGTTTGTGTATTCCTGTTACTACTATGATGAAGTTTTAGGTTAGCCAAGAGGTGTACGGGAATGGAAATGAAGTTGATGTGTGTGTAGGTCCCGTAGAAAGATACCGGTGTTATGTCTGACTTGTGTGGTACAGATGAATCATTAACAGAGGTATTGGGTATGCCGGATATTTGGAAGAAATTCATGTTTAGTTGTACAGCGTAGTAAAATGGCTATTCTCTCATGCTGGGCATCGGGCGATTACCGTAAGGTGAAGCCATTGTATTTGATTTTGCAGACATTGGTGATCGAGGTGTACCTTTCAACAGTACTGTTCGGTCGTTTCCATAGGAGAGTGGCTATCGGGCAGCGAGCACTTCTTGTTGTAATGGAGCGCGTTGAACTGTATACCTTTAATCATTTTGATCTTTATGCTCTTTTAAGATTCCTTTTATGAGTCAGGTCTATAACATCCTTTTTTTTTTAAACACCATTTGACTAAGTTTTTATTTGATTTGGCGATGTTTTCATTGTTTTGGGATCAGTTTTTCTAGTCGTGTGATGTGTTCGGGGTGATATGGAGTAGGAGCCAAGTCCATAAGATCATATTCGATGACCATAGTCTCATCATATAAGATCGTGGAGGGCGAGTCACTGAGGGAGCTCTTGGGTTTCAGTATCAGTCAAAATTCAAACTTTCGTTAGTACGGTAGAGTTCAGTGTGGGAGATGGGAAGACCTGCCGAGTTGAATGAGAGAGTGAATTCAGTACAAGGCTAGAGGGTTGGCGGAGTTGTTAGCGTCAGCGGTGGAGAGGGAAGAGCTGTGACGTAAAGTTTGCACGGTTGCATTTCTATTGGAAGGCGAATAGCTGGTAGGTTTTGGCTCTAGTGACGATATGATATCTGTTAACTTTCATAAATATATGAAAAGACGGGGTAAATTATTACCACAAGCAGCGTTGTTCATATGCAAAAAATACCCGTCTAGTTGTTATATACTTGGTAATTTTTTTGCTTCTTAATATTAACAATTGAGTCGTTGATAAAATGTCAGCTCCTTAATTAAGCACGCAACTACGTGAAGTGATCACAAACCAATTTTAGTCGTTTAATCCTCAGTTTTATTCGTCACTCGACTGAGAACTTTTAATTGACTAGAAATTATTCTATCTTTATTTTAAACTATCGTAATCTCTTTGTTCTGTAGAGACTTGGCATCCTATGTTAATTTCATTTAACATTCTCGAAGTTATGTTTTCCAGTGTATCAGATTATTTGAGAAGTATATATGAAAACAAAATTTTAAGAGCAAATATGGTATGGAATTGATAGCAAGTAGTAAGTACCGTTACCAGTTGAAACAGTAACGTGTGTTCTGTTGTTGCAGGCACGGTGGTCCCTGATTTTTTATGCTCCCGCGCGGATCTGACGCCAAGGATTCTTCGTCACCGTAATAAGGTAAGATACTGATAACACTTCCCTGCTCATGTACCTGTGACAAATACTTGTATGTTGAACTTGGTTTGTATTTTTCATAAATATTCCTTCCCTTCCCTCTGCAGGTAGGTGAACAATCTGCTATTCATCGGTGGACACTGACAACGCGACATACAAGAACTTTATTTCAGCATTTTGAGTTTAAAAAACTGCTGTCATATCAGTGATGATGCAAAGAATATTGGCCAGCGGCAATGGATAGTACGGTACTAGTGTCCCCGAACGTGGCCAAGGTTAAAAAAGCGTGGTATTTTGTCATTGCTGTTAACAAATTAAGATAAAGTAAGGAATGATTAAGCATTCAAACATCATCTAGTATGTAATTTTTTTTTGCAATTAGTTATCCAGGTGTTGGTAATCATATTTTCTTTTTACTAGAATCCGCAGACTTCGTGTATTCGGTATAATTTACAGGACGGACGGGAGTAGGGCAGCAAACACCAGCAGGAGACGGAGTTCTGTTTTTGATGCGTGTTTCGACCCAAGAATCATCCTTGGAAGAACAAAAGACACACTGAGGCTACATGCTGTTCTTACAGATCCCACGATTTAATAGTTGTTAACAGCCGCCCAGGGTGGTACTACCGTCCTGAATGAGGAGCGTTAAAGTGGTGCCCGGAACCATCCTACACTCTCCATGTCAGGATTGCTG
>JAYMFT010204983.1:0-25490 GCA_038088735.1 Panulirus argus | reverse complement strand
TCAGCTCTTCATCCACTCTTACAAATGCATTGGCTCCTCCATAAAAAGCTTTTACATCATCCAACAGTTGTCCCCCTTCACCATATATCCTTAACATATCCCACAAAGCATTCCACTCGATTCTGTCGTACGCTTTCTCCAGACCCATAAAAGCTGCATACAACTTCTTACCTGTCGCTAAAGACTTTTCCACAGTCATCTTTATTACAAAAATCTGATCCACACATCCCCTACCTTTCCTAAAACCCCTTTGCTCTTCAGTTATTCTTCATTCAGTCACTTCCTTCACTGTCAGTTAATATTATTACATACACTTGGTATACTTAACAGACTTATTCCCCTGTAATTGCTACATACATCCTTAACACCTTTTCCTTTGAGTAAAGGAACAATAATTGCTTTTAACCCAATCCTCAGGCACAATCTTCTGTTTTCATGCTAAATTACTTATACGATGCATCCACTTTATCACACTCTCTCCCCCATACTTCGGCATTGCAGCCATAACCCCCATCCAGTCCAGGTTCCTTTCCTACCTTCATCCTCATTATTGCCCTTCTTACCTCTTTTTTTTAGGCCCCTGCACTTGTATCCTCTTCCTTCCCTCCTACATACCCATGCATGTAACAACTGCTGCCTCCCCATCTCCTACATTCATCAGCTCTTCAAAATACTCTTACCATCTTCCTTTCACTGCATTGCAGGTCACCAAACGGGGTGGAGTGTGAATTTGACCAAAGAAAAGCAGTAATTAGAAAAGAGAGAGAAACCTCTCCTTTGATACCTTTGGCAGAGACAAAGCTATGTACAGCTATGAATTGTACATTCATATGTGATAGAAACCTTTTTCTTTTTAAGAGTAAATGTATTTTTATCAGTCCTAAGCTAATAACATTTGTTTAAGTTAAGAGTAACTTTGTTCAGAAGCACATTATTACTGTGGTAATTCTCTGCACTCTGAAGCCATTAAACATGGATGAAAACCTGTGGACAAGCAGTGTTTATGACATTATTCACTTAGATGTACACAGAATTGGTTGCTTTGTTATGTTACAGGCAAGACAAAATACCTTTTTTTTCCAAATAAGTGCCATAGTGTATGATATGTTTTGCCTTTTATTGTCAGGCATTATGAATGTTAATATATAGTATTCAGTTAATACATGCAATTATAAAAAATTACTTTTTAATGTAAGAACATTGCTTTTTTTCAGATACTGAGTGGCATTACATCTCATGTGGTAACTAGATACTTTCACAGCCTAGAACATACATTTATCAGCCTCTGGACAGGTAGGGTTGATGTGGCATATATCACCATGGTATGTATGTGGGGCTTCTCACTTTTCATCTCAAAAGTCACAGACAAGTTAACCACCTTACAGTATGAGGAAGACAGCCAAACGATCTCACCGGTAGTGTTAGGTATACAAAGATGAATATTTTCTTAGACTGTCCACCCAGCCTTCCTTTTAGTCCGGGACTGAGTTCACTTTCATGTAGAACTTTAAGAGGTTAATTATGCTGACCTCCTACCCCGGAAAACCATGCTGTCTCTCACTTAGGATGTTTCTCCTTAGAAAGTCATCCACTTACTTTCTTACACACCACAGTCATTAGTTAGACCAGTCTGTAGGTCAAAACCTGTTCCCAGCCTCTTTTCTTCTGTATAGGTATTATATTTGCCCTTTTCCATTCCCTTGGCACTTTTCCTCTCTCCATTGACATCTTGAACGATAATTCAAGTGGTTTATCTAGTGTATCTACTCACATCTTTAACACATATGGTGAAATTCTCATCAGCACCATCTCTATCTTTGTCACTGCACATCTTGAAACTCCTTTGCATTATACATAGGAGTACAAAGGAATTCGAACAGCAACAGGCCATTTAGTCCTTTTGAGGCTGTTTGTAATAGTGGAAGATATCAGAAACTCACAAAATAATGCAATGAAAATTAGAAAGCTTGCAGATAATTTAAAGAGAATAACCTGCAAATTGTCATTTTGACTATGAAGGTGCAAATGATAAAAGTCATGGACTTGAAGCAAAATTTTTATCAAATCTCTTCTTAAATGTAAGTATGGATGCAGCTTTCAACAACTCTGCTTGGCAAATTGTTCCATATGTTAACAGTTGTGTTGAAAAAAAAGTACCTTGCTTTGTTAAAGGTAAATCAGTTGCCCAGAAGTTTATATTCGTTAAATCTTTTATTAAACCACTCCTTCCTGTTTCGAACATTTCCTCAGGATTTGCAGCTTTAGGTACCCATACCTCTACTTCTTCATTGTGAATTTCATGGAACCTCTCACCACAAAGTTCTGGTTCCTGATTTTTGAACTCTGTTTCCCAGGTATTGAGGTTTGTGTAGTTTCCACAGTTATGTATCCTCTGTGTGTTCTCTTTCACCTCTGTTCTTTAAATGTCTTCTTTTACCACATAGTCAAACTTGAGCATTACATGATCACTTCCTCCAACTGGTGTATCGTATTTAAAAAAAAAGGAGAAAAAGTGTAGGGACATGACAGAACCTTGAGGGACACCGCTGTTGAAGGAGAAAAGGGGGAGGCTGATCCATCAACAAGCACAGAGATAGATCAAGCTGAAAGGAGGCTTGATATGAAGGAGCAAAGTGAAGGAGGGAAGCCAAAAGAGGGGATCTTAGAGATGAGACCCCTATGCCACACCATGTCAAAAGCTCTGGATATGTCAAGGGCTGCTACACATGACTCCCCAAAATCTTTCAGGGATGGTTACCAGACATTAGTAAGATAGGAAAGAATATCACCATTAGATCTCACCTTATGGAAGCCTTACTGATGATCAGAGAGAAGACTGTGATTTTTGAGATGTTTAAGGATATGGGAGTTGAGACGGGAATCAGAGACTTTGGAAATGGTAGATGTCAAAGCAGTAGTTAAAGGGGTCAGAACAGTCACCCTTCTTAGGGATGGGATGTATCAATGCATTCTTTCAAGGAGAAGGAGAAGTTTTGGTTTTTAAACAGAAATGGAACAGATGAGCAAGCACAGGTGGAAGTTCAGAGGCACACTCTTTCAGTACACAGGGATAGATGCCATCAGGACCATAAATCTTGCTTGCGTCCAGAGAAAGAAGTGCTTTTTGGACAGTCCAAAAAAAATTACAGGAAGGGGCTTAGGACTAGTAAGAGGAGTATCAGGGAATGAAGGAATGTTGGTCATCGAAGTTGGAATTAGATGAGAAATGGGAACCACAG
Source organism: Panulirus argus (assembly GCA_038088735.1). Lineage (NCBI taxonomy): Eukaryota > Metazoa > Arthropoda > Malacostraca > Decapoda > Palinuridae > Panulirus > Panulirus argus. The sequence continues at coordinate 22,251 of JAYMFT010204983.1, read as the reverse complement.
AGAGTTGCTTTGTCAATGGGAGAGACAGTAATAGTACAATCAGAACAGAAAAGTGAGGGAAAGGTAGAGTGACAGAAGTTGTTAGAGATACCCTTAGATGCCTTGTGCTCCCTGTCATGATGATATAGGAAATTTTCCTGTATACACTTTAAAACTTGTGTCTCCATGACTCCCTATCACTATGAGAATCCAGATTCTGCCTGTCTATCCCTTTATAATTGAAATCCCCCTTTATCATTACTCTACCATTTTCAAGAAGTGTGTGTTTCACTGCTTCATGTACCATCCTGATTATTCCTTCATTTTTATCAATATCTACTTGTTCTAGATCATGGCAGTTCTTTGGAGTATTATATGATATTAGCACTACTGTGCTCTTCTTCCTTACAATTACTTTTGCCATTATGTATTGTCTAAATGGGCCATCCTCCATGTTTCTTGAAACTTCATACTATTTTTTATGAAGAGGGCTTCCCCCTCCCCCCAAACACTGTGAGTTTCGTTGGTCAAGTCCTCAAAATGTAACTCAGCCACATCTTTCCTAATTTCTTCAAAGCCACCATTGCTGGCAACAGTTGCACTTGTCTGCTAGTTTTAGGGCATTCTTTCTGCTTGCTTAAATCCACTGAAACCATGTATACACTCAAGCCATATCTTTTCCCAAACATTATTCACTGTTGTAGGTTTGACAGCCTATCTGACATAGCCATGTTGTCAACAGTATTTATGTTGTTCTGCTTCTTCCACTGCTCCCTGATTGAAGGCTTGATCTCCCGATGTGTACTTTTGAAAAATTGGCAGCATGTACTTCTCAGGTGGTATGCTTTTAAAGTTTCAATCAAACCCTGATCCACAGGCTGAAGCAAGGATGTAGTGTTTTTAAGGGGAGCTTTGCTGTAATGTTTAGATTCACATCAGTTTAGATTCACATCAGTCAGGTGACAAGGATGGCCTGGTTCACTGTCAAGAATATGCAGTGCTTTATTAGTTAAATTTTTACTGGTAAAATAATATTCTACACCTGGAGAGAAGGAGGCAGTAAATAAGTCATTAGAAATAATTTGGTGACCCAAGCCTTGTGGTTAGAATGCCAGATCACAGGTAATTCCAAATTTATATAGCCCTCCAAAGCCCAGGGTTATTCTCAATGAAACACTAGCAAGGAATTAGTATTAACTTCCCCACGTAGCATTCCCTCCCAGTCATGGCATCAAGCAATCTGTGGCTGCCTTGAATCCAGGGGCAGTCTTTTCTTCCTTGCTATTGAATGGTCTATCTGGCATCTTTTTCCAAAATAAAATAACCATGTTTTATCTTATTAAAAATTTACTGAGGTGAGTAACCTCCTTTCTCATTAACTTCCTTTAAATGTTTTGAGTATTTTTTGTGCTACCACCGTATTAGCACTGGCAACCCTTATCAAACTGCCTAACAAGGAACATGCTCCTATTTTCTATCTGTTCTTATGAATAGTGACGACAGTTGAGTGAGCAGAACCCATGAACTTTGCTATAGCCAGAAGTTTCATACCATCAACAGATATCCTAACACTTCTGATTTAACCTAAAGGATTACAGGCACCTTAGACTCTCTTCACCTGAGTACCTGTAAAATTCCTTTTAGATACACAATCTTGTACTTACTTTGGCTGTAAGTAATAGAGTAGCAATGTGCACAAACCTTGGCATGTGCAATGCACTTTATCTTTTATAAATGGTCTGCTGGTTGGTGGTTTAAGAATGTATGTTGCCAGTTGATGGGATATGAATTGAAGAGTAATATGCTGTGACATTGTTGAAGTAAGTATGGCAGATACAGAAATACCTGAAATATCTTTGCATATTTTATTATTTAGAAAAAGATTATTTTTTGCATGAATGTTTTTTCATACTTGTTTGCCATTTCCTATGTTAGCATGGTAATGCCTGGGACAGATACAAAATGGCCTTACCTGCTCGTAACCTCTCTTTAGCTGTAATGTATAATGCACTGACACCAGAGCTTTACCCTCTTGCAAGTATAAAGCATAAGTGTTGCATGCTGACAATGTACTCTAATTCTCAAGTGTTTCAGGTTAAGACATAGCAAGTTGTGGTATAAATGTTAGAGGCATTACTACGTGTTATGTTACAGTATATTTTGAATATGTCATATGTCGTAAGGTAGCAATAGGTAGGTAACTACTGATCACGGAGGTATATTGCTGGTACTACCCGCATGGGGTATCAAGAGGATTAGTGCTTCAGTGGTTGTCAAGTTGCACTCCGTTGACCCTGTTAGCTATCTTTTCTTTCTACCTCTCCCACTCATGGACTGCTGGCGAATATTCTGTTCACAAACATACAGTCTCACCCCATCACACATAAAACTTGACAACACTTAACACACACAACTCATTCCTCATAACTAGATTTTCCTGTGGTGAACACTGTGTGCTAGACCTGCCTTTTGGTAAAATGGTAGGAGCAATTGATAGAAGTAGTAGACAGGGACATTGGACAGTAGCATTAGATAAAAGCAGTTGGTAGGAACGTTTAGGTGTGGGCATAAAGTAGAAGTAGTTAGGAAGAACATTAGATAGGAGCCTCGGGAAACATTGTGCTAGAGTTGCCCTTTGCCAGTGGTTAGTGAAGGGTGAGGCACTAAAAAGCTAAGAAATGGCACTGAGATTAACCAGTTATGGAGACTTTTGAAGTGGTCACACCCCTTGAGGGAGTTCCTGAAGGGAATAGGTGGCAGAGAATTCTGATTTAATTAATAGTCACAAAAGTAATAGTTTTGGTCATGTTCAAAAAGTTCACAAATTTGTAAACAGTAACATTAAAATATGTAAACTATGGGAGATTAAGATTACTACTGTAACTGAGCTGGTATAGATATAGTAATTAGGATGTTTAGATATGGAAGCATAAAGCAGTAAGTACTGGACCTGAATTATTTGTCTTAGGTTATATCTTCAGTTCTCAAACATTATGTCAGTATTTGTTCTGCAAGATGAAAAAAAAAATCAAAAGCAAAATGTGATAGATAATGCAACATTTTTCAAGTGTATTTACCCTGAAGCTTATAGCAGAGCTTCATGCCTTTTTATCAAAAATTTCCTCACAGTGCCCACCCACCCCAAATTTACTGCCAGTTAAGATGTCTGTAGAATTACTGCATGCATCACTGATCAAGGCTTTAGTTTCATTTTGTTATTCATGAGAGTTTGGATGTGTGCAAATGAGGTCATTATTCATTTCTTCCTAATGCAACTTCACAAAGGCAAGAAAGACTGTTGGGTAATATGAAAAATATCACTAAAGACTGTTGGGTAATAAGAAAAATATCATTGATCTGATGGCAGCTGTGTTGTCAATAGATGCCCATAAAATAAATTAAAGGAGGGACTGTAATGCCCTTATCACAAGAGACAATAAATGGTGATGATAGAGGACAGGTAGCTGTAGTAAAATATGGGATTAAGGAAGAGAAACAGAGCATAATGGAGTGGATTAGAGACCTTGGGATATTTGAAACAGAAACACGGAGAATTACTAATTAGAACTGTAGAGAGAGTAGAGGAACATATCTGTCACACAAAACAGTCAGAGATATATGATCTCATAGGTGAAAGGTCTCAGTAAGTGCAGAGTATTCAGGATCAGTGCTTGCTGGCAAAAAGAGGAGATCGTAAATAAAGTCAGATACATGGAAGTTGATGAATCTAAGCTGAAGGATGTAGCACATGAGTGGGTGGCACCAAAATTAGAAACAGTAGTGAAGTAGGAAGTTGAGTGGTGTAAATTGTTGATGATTTTTGGAGTGGAAGAAGTTCATATTTAAGAGAGAAGGGAAAGGATGGAGAAGGCAGGAATGCTGATCAAAAGACTATTAGAGTCTGTGGACATGTCAAGAAACAAGGAGAATTGGTGGATATAGTCAAGACATTAGGGAACAACCATTACAGTAATGTGCATGTTTGTTTTGGAGTTACATAACTTGAAGGTACTTAAGCAGGCTAAGAATCTTAGAATCATGTAGGAATTCAACAGGGTCATCATTGAAGTGATAAATCAGGGGAAGAGAGATAAAAACAAAAAACTTAGTCAGATAGCAAAAACAAATGGGAGATCAAATGAGTTAAGAGGACAGAACTGCCCTGCCAGAACTGCAGGAAGTTCAGGAAAGTTATGTGATGGATATGTCAGACTGAAAGTGATTATGAAAATGCAAATGGATTAGTAGTGAATGGTAAACAGCTAGAACTGAAGAATTGAGTCAGGGAAATTGCACCTGATATTATTGGAGCTGTGAAAACAAACAAAACTTGCTAAGTGAAAGAGTCTCACTCTTACTTCCCCGAGGAGTACATGACAAAGTAGGGAAAGACAAGACAAGGGAGGAAGAGGATTAGCTACCTTACTAAGACAGTCATATGTTTCATGAACTACTGGAAGAGTAACTACAGGAAAGAAGTGCATAGTGGTGTTGATACAGTACAATCATCTGAAGGATGTCATAAACTGGAACAAATGTATGATAATGCTGAAAGAACATCCAGGATGGAATGTGAGGCAGTGAAGCACATTTCTTGAGGATGGTAAAGTGTAAACTGATAATGTAGGATTTCAGATAGAAAGAGACAGACTGGGGAAATTTGGATGTGATGGTAACAAAGCAATCAAGATAGGTTGTTAGAATGTTTGCAGGAGAATTCATTTACTATCATATCAATGAGCATAATTGGATTAGGGGGACTGATACACCATCGTTACTAGATCTTATCTTTACAAATAGTGGCACTTGAAATTGAAAATATTACATATGATACACCAAGTGATTATGTAATGTTTCAGTCTGATTATGTGGTAAATGAGGATGTAAAAAAGCAATAATGAAACTATATTAGTAGAGGAAATATAATCATGGAAACTAAGGGCGTCACAATATCTCTGGTAACACGAATTGGGAAATGGAGTTCAGTAATCAGGGACCAGGATATTGTGATGGAAGGTTTTTTGAAATTTGAAATGAAGGAGTAGGAACATTGATACCTTTAGCTCAAAATATAGAAAGGTTAAAAAAGAGGGAGGAATGGTTCAATGAAAGATGTCAAAAAGTGAAGGAGCTTAGCATTGTACTGTTGAGAAGGTATAGGTAGCTCCTTAGTTAGCTAGCATTTGTAAGATGTGAGAGAGCAAGGCATGAGTACAGCAGGATAAGAAAGGAGGAACAGAGAAACTTTGCAAAAAATTTTCTGAATAAGATGGGAGACAGTATGAAACTGTTCCCTATATTTATCAGGAGTATATTGTCAGTTAAGAACATCTAAATAGGCTAAGGAGTTCATAAGGAAGAGTTTTATAGTTTACTATAAATATATGTGGGGAAATGAATAAGTAAAAAATGCTTTCACTATGATAGACACTATAGCCTCTTACATCAGAGAGATATAATGGGGAGGCAGTCTTTGGAAGCAATGAAATGTATAGAAAAGATATAAACAAAATACTAAAGGATCTTGATCCATATGATGCTCATGGTCTAGATGAAACTTCTCTACATGTGCTAAAGTTGTGTGCAGGTACATGCAGGACACTTAACAGACTACTTTTTCATAATGTTGATGGTGCAAGGTGAGTTGCTAATAGAGTGGAACAGGTCAGATGTCATAATTATCTTTTAAGGAAAATAACCAGGAGAGTACACTGAATTACAAACTCATCTCTGTGATGAGCTTGGTCTGTAAAATGAAAGAAAAGATAAATGACTATTTGCAGAGAGACAGTTTGGTGTCAGGGAAAGGAATTCATATGTAATGATCCATTATGCTTTCCATGTGAGTGAGCTTCATTTCTAACAGAAGAGAATGCTAGGTGGATTGTCTGTACATGAACTGCTAGGAAGCATTTAACACTATACTACATACGATGTTTATAAAGAAGCTGGAACTTCAGGCAGGAATAAGGGGAAGACTCCTTCAGTGGATAGAAGAGTATTGTAGTTGAAGGGAACAAAGTAGCCATCTTAATATGGATATAAGTCACCAGTGGCATGCCACAGGGTTATGTTCTATGGCGATTGCTCTTATTGATGTATATGAATGACTGGCCAGAAGGATAGGATTCCTACTAAATTATGTTTGTAGATGATACCAAGGTCTTGTGGGAAGTAAAAATTGAGGAGGGTTTCATAAACTTACAGTGAGACCAAGACAGACTTTCAGTGTTGGTCTGATACAAGGTTAATGAAACTCAATGCAAGTAATCATAAAGTAAGAAGGATGGGACACAGCAAAAGAAGGCCTCAATCTGAATATTATTTAGCAGGAAAGAAGCTGTGAGTATCTGTATATGAGAGGGACTTAGGAGTAGACATCATCTCTAACCAGCTGCCAGAGCTCCCACATAGGAGAGCAGTAAAGGCAACTGACAGTCTCATGGAAAATATAGGATTTGCATTTATGCACATGGATAAGGAAATGTTCAACAAGCTGTTCTCATCCTAATTAGGCCAAAACTAGAATTGTTTGGTCTCTGCATTTAAAAAAGTATAGAGAATTGATAGAGGAGGTCCAGAGGACAAAAATGGTCCTAGAATTAAGTGCAATGAAAGAACAGAAGCCTTCAATTTGTTCTCTGTGGAAGGGAGAAGCATAAGGGGTGACCTAATTACAGCCGTTAAGTTTTCAAAACAGTTTAATGAAGTAGACCATGAACAGTTCTTCTAAAGATGCAAGGATAAAACATCCATAGGCATTAACATGAAATTGAGCAAGAAACTTGACAGAGAAGCTGTGAAGAATTTCTTTTATAGTTTAAGATTAGCAATTGAGTGGAATGAACTAAATGAATTTGGACAGCATACACAAGTTTAGGAAGCTGTATGATAGAGAAAAATCAAGAGATGGGGCCTATGAGTGTAGAACTCTCTCCTGTTCAGTATAAGTGAGTACAAATAAGTATTTACTCTCTGAGGTCTTTCTGAAATTAATACTTCCTCTGAAACTACTGAAGTTATCAGAATTCTAGAGTCTGTCATGCTTTATTCTAATGTCAACACTCACTTTGATATGATCAGTGTATTCCTCAGTATTCCAACCAGTTTGAAATGTGACACATGGTGAGAACACTTTCTAAAGGCAACTCTCTTGTTTCAGATGCTTAGTGAATTCACATCGCAAGACTAAAAACAGAGCTGAAACTGGCAATGTCTCATGAAGAGAAAAAGTTTCCATATGAGGAATATAGGAAATTTTATTCACAAGAGGATGATCTTCAGATACACATGCTTTTGCAAAATCAGAAAAAAATTGTTTGTACTGAATGTGGAAAACTGTTTTCATATGAGAAAAATCTTAAGAAACATCTCCTTATGCACAATGATGTGAAAAATCTAAGATATGTGAAAAAGTTTAGATGTGATGAATGTGGGAAACATTATTCACGTAAGAGTAATCTCACAAGACATTCACTTGTACATGGTGGGGTGAAAAAGTTTTGGTGTGATGTTTGTGGAAAACTTTTTATGAATAAACGTAATCTTCATGAACATTTGCTTGTACACAGTGGTGAGAAAAAGTTTAGGTGCAATGAATGTGGGAAACTGTTTTTGCGGAAAAGTAATCTTGATCAACATATGCTTGTGCACAAAGGTGTGAAAAAATTTGAGTGCATTGAATGTGGTAAGCTGTTTTTGCGGAAAAGTGAATTATCACAACATTTGCTTGTGCACAGTGGTGTGAAAAAGTTTGGATGTGATGAATGTGGGAAACTGTTTTTACAGAAAAGTTACTTACATCAACATTTACCTGTACACAGTGGTGTGAAAAAGTTTGAATGTGATGAATGTGGGAAATTGTTTTTGCGAAAGTGTGATCTTCAACGGCATTTACCTGTGCATAGTGGTTTGAAAAAGTTTGCATGCGATGAATGTGGGAAACTGTTTTTGCGGAAAAGTAATTTTGAACGACATCTCTTTGTGCACAATGGCGTGAAAAATCTAAGATGTGATGAATGTGGGAAATTGTTTTCACGTAAGGGAAATCTTGTGAGACATTTACTTGTGCACAAAGGTGTGAAAATGTTTGGATGTATTGTTTAAGATATTGGTAGTATTATTCATATTTGTATACTACATGAAGCTCCTAGTCCCAGTTGCAGTTTGTACTAAAGTTTTCCAGAATAAACATAAACTTTCAGGCTATACTAGGAATTTTATTATCCCTCACTCTAAAAACTGTATGATGAATGTAGGAAAATGTTTGTGTTAAGATGAACCTTACCAACACTTGTTTGGGAACATAATTGTGAAAAATATATTGTGATAAATTTGCTTTATTGAATTAACTGGAGGATGATGTTTAGAAACGTTTATTTGTGGATTTTGACATACAGAAGCTTTTAGGTGGCAAGTTGCTTTTGCTCAGGAGTCATTTCCAAGAATATATACAGGTACATAGCAGTGTCAAGAAAAGTTTTCTCAGGCTGCTTACAGGAAAGTTGCAAGTAATGTCAGAAGTGGACAATTAGGGAAAATATAGTATTTGGAAAATCCTTTCAAAACAGAAAAAAATTACCTGGAAATCCTTCTTTAAACATAGAGTTATATTTAACAACACAGTATGATAAAACATTTGATATCAACTTTTGTTTCACTTTTGTAAAAGGAATAAACAATACTGTAAATGAATAAGACAACTGCTTTGAAATATGGATACAAATAAAGGCTTTTCTAAAAAAATTTTTCCTGTTTGATGCATTATATGATTTAGCATAAACATTCACATATTTTTACACTCAAAATAAAACTTCTTAACATTAGGGACCTTTGTCTGACAAACAGCAAACTTTTGTTGACTGTAGTAATGAAGTGTTATGTTCACAGATGAAAGTTATCTTCAGGAATGTTAGGATATGGTATTTAAGGTAAGAATGGTTTCTTAAGGAAACTCAAGATATATTTTCTCATTTACATAAATCCTTCCAAATTGCATTCTCACATTCTAAAAGAAGGAATAGAAGACAGTGTAAAGTGAGTTTTTTTTTTTCTTAAAGACTCAGTTTTTTATGCTGCTTGTCTTATATCTGATGTATTATTGGCAGTCAGTGAAATAAAAATGGACATCTTACAGAGATACAGTAATGAGTGATGTGGGAAGACTGTTAATGTGATAATAACTGAAAAGGAGTATGGATGATAGTTTATTATGACATGCACTATTGTTCCCTGTCAGTTGTTTGTGAAAGCTGTTCAGTTGTAAGTGATGTTACTTTAAGAAATTTCAGTCAAGTAAAAATATGAATACTTTTTAGTCTACTTGGTGAGGTAGTGTCCTTACTTCATCTCTGCCATAATTGGCTGTTTAAACTTAAGTCAGTAAACTTTGCCTGAAATATTTTATCCAGGGTGGTACTTCCCGCCTGGGTATCAGGAGGGTTAGTGACATCTGCTTAGTGAGCCAGAACTTTAGTGGTTGTCAAGTTACACTCCTCTGACCCAGGTAGCTGTTTTTTCTTTCTGCCTCACTGACATGTGGACTACTGGCATTCTCTCCCCAAACATACAATCTCTCCTTACCATATGTAACACTTGGCAACAGTTAATTCATGCAGCTCATTCTTTGTAACTCTAGATTTTCCTGCAATGAGCACTGTGTGCTAGCCCTGCCTTTTAGCAAAATGATAGGAACAGTAGATAGAAGTAGGTAAGAACATTTAGGCAGGAGCAATAGGTAGAAGTAGAAGATAGGAGCATTAGATAGAAGTAGTCATTACGAACATTAGGCAGGAGCTTCTGCAAACACCACTAAATTTGCCCGCTGCCAGTGATCTGTTAAGGGTGAGGCACTAAAGGCTAAGAAGCAGCACTGGAGTTCTTTAATTATGGAGACTCTGTTGCCATGGCCACCCCTTTGAGGGAGTTCCAATTGGAACAGGCATCAGAGATATAGATAGAGATAGGTGGTACTGCCATCCTGACTGAAAAGCGTTAAAGTGGTGCCCGGAACCATCTTACGCTATCCATGTCAGGATTGTTGGTTTTACTTTCTGTCTCATCAAAACGGGACTACTGGGCTAGTCCTACCATCTTCTTACAAGCACCACACACCTAATCAAACCCTGCTTATTATTATTACTTTTTTCACATAAGTACTCTTGTCAATTCCTGTCTGCTCACACATTTATAAGTATCATCATGACAGAGTCCATCCAATCAATGGCCGCTAGTCCCCGGCATTATGGGTTGCTAAGAATCTCCAGGTTTCTGCCTGACTTTAGTGCCAATGAGAGGGAGGGCTCTTGCAGTAGTAGTACCAGCCCCTCCCATGATCTTTCCCTCTGTGTGAGACTTTCCTCTTTTTCTATTTACTATACTAACATTTGTGGTCTCTATAGTAAGCTCTCATCAGTTGAACACCATCTGTCTTGTACCTCTCCTAATATCTTACTTCTCTCCGAGACACAGTTGTCTAATGATGTTCTCACGAGTCCCTTTTTCATACCTAATTATAACCTCCGCTCACGATTCCAGTTCAAGGGTGGTGTTTGTGCTTATTCCAATATAAACACACCTGTTGCACACCTCATGGACCTTGAGTCTCCAAACTTTGATGTTATGGGGCTCAGAGTCTGTCTCCCTACTACCACACTTGTCCTCTGTTTCGCCTATTGCTCTCCTAATTCTACAAATTTTATATCCTTCTTTGAATATCCAAACTCCTGCCATGAGAGTGTGACATCCTCTCATTTGTAACCTGAAATCATCTACCTCAGGGATTTCACTGTTCACCATAAAGAATGGTTGAATTCCTCCTATACGGGTGGTGGAGGGATCGAAACCTTCACGTTCTCCATTCTCAATGATTTAGAGCATATTATCTCTCACCCTACCCATATACCTGACCGCTGTGACCACTCTCCTAATATTCTGGATTCGTTTTTCACCTCTAGTCCACCTCGCTGTAAATACACAATCTTGCCCCTTAATTGGTTCATCTTATCCAGCAGCCCCTTCTAAGCTCAAACACTGGCACCTGAACAAAGCTGACTGGAATAACTTACTTAACTTCTTTTCTGATTGTCCTCGGGTAAATTACTGTCTCTTATGAGGTGATGCTTCTCTCTCTGCCAAATGCATAGCAAAGGTTATTCTTGCGGCAATGGAAACATTTATCCCTTCTCCCCCCAAGACTACTTCATCCAATCCATGGTTCTTAGGCCTTTCAGACAAGGGATCAGACATATCGGGCTTGGACAAACTCTCCTTCTTCTACTCCCATTTAGCTTTTATCACTGCCCGTAATTCCTGCAAGCATGTTATCTGTGAGGCAAAGTGTTCCTTTATTCAAAGGAAGTGCAATAACCTCTCCTCGTCATCCACTGATAGGTCTTTCTGGTCTTTAGCTAAGAGTATCTCTTAACAACTTCTGTCATTCTACCTTTCCTTCACTTCTCCAGTCTGATTGTGCTATAGATGTCTCTCTCGTTGACAAAGCAACTCTGGTTCATGTTTCTAACTCCACCTTGGATGACTCTAACATTCCTTCATCCCCCCAAAGTTCCTCCTACTAATCCTAGCTTCTTCATGTAATCTCTTTTTGGACTGTCTGAAAAATGCTTCTTTCTCTGGAAACAAGCAAGGCCTATGGTCCCAATGGCATCCATCCCCATGAGCTAAAAGAGTGTGCCTCTGAACTTGCACCTGTGCTCGTTTGTCTGTTCCATTTCTGCTTAAAAAACAAAACTTTGCTTCTCTTTGGAAACATGCTCTGATACATACATCCCATCCCTAAGAAGAGTGACCATTCTGACCCCTCTAACTATTGTTCTATTGCTTTGACATCTACCATTTCTAAAGTCTTTGATTCCCTCCTCAACTCCCATATCCTTAAACACCTTGAAAATCACAATCTTCTCTCTGATCAGTATGGCTTCCATAAGGTGAGATCCACTGGTGACATTCTTTCCTATCTTACTAATGTCTAGTCATCGTCCCTGAAAGATTTTGGGGAGTCATATGTAATTGCCCTTGAGATATCTAAGGCTTTTGACAGGGTATGGCATTGGGGTCTCATCTCTAAGCTCACCTCTTTTGGCTTCCCTCCCTCATTTTGCTCCTTCATTTCAAGCCTCCTCTCCAGCCGATCAATCTCTGTGGTTGTTGATGGATCAGCTTTCTCCCTTTTTCGTTCAACAGTGGTGTCCCTCAAGGTTTTGTCCTGTCCCCTACACTTTTTCTCCTTTTTTCAATGATTTCCTCTCCTCCACAAATAATTCAATGCTCTCATATGCAGACAACTCAACACTGCATTCATCCACATCCTTCAATTCTGCTCCCTCTTCTCTCATTCGATCTGCATCACATCTTGACACAGCTTCCTCAGTAAACTCAGACTTGGACAGGATATCTCAGTGGGGTAGACAAAATCCTGTTAAATTTAATGCCTCCAAGACCCAATTTTTACCCATCAGTCTATCGAAAACTCACTTCTCTCGTCTCTCCTTTGACGGATCTGTAATTCCACCTCTTGACTCAATGAACATACTTGGTATTACTGTAGCATCCACTATTTCTTGGAAACCCCACATTACAGGAATAGCTAAGTCTGCCTCTAAGAAAACTCAGGAAACTATTTAGATGTCGAAACTTCTTTTTTCTGAATAGTTGCTCCGTTTATACAAGGGATTGATTCATCCTTGTATGGAGTACTGCACTCACATTTGGGGTAGTTCTAGCTCTGTATCCTTACTTGACAGACTTGAGTCATAAGAGGTTTGACTTATAAACTGTCCCAGGCTAACTTTCAAACTTGATCCCCTTGCCCTACGCCGCAACGTTGGTTTACTTTCCCTCTTCCATGGGTATTACTTTTGTTTTTGCTTCCTAGAGCTGGCTGCTTGAGTGCCCCTACCACTAGCTAGACCATGCAATACTTTGCAAGCTGCTGCATCGCATGATTACTGTGTGGTCATTGGCAACTCAAGGGTGGGCCATTTCGACAACTGCTTTTTTTCCCTGCACATTGAAGCTTTGGAACTCTCTACCTTCTCATGTCTTTCCCAATAACTTTGACCAGGCACATTTCAGAAGACAGGTCTTTCACTTTCTCAAACATTCATGAATACTTTCCCTTGCCTTTTCTTTTTCCATTTCATAATTCTCTCTGTATTTCATTGAAGGCCCAGCCTTGATGTGGACCTTTGTCCATGACTGGAACCTTCAACATAAAAAATAACTTGTAGCCATTGGTTGTGTTGAATTTTGTATTCTTCAGATAATTCTATAAGTTAATGAATGCCATAAAAGTAAAACCTATTCAAATTCAACATATTGTGTTACATGAAACTGATGTTTTAAATGTAAATTGGTACTTTTATATAAAATGAAGGAAAGACAGGTTAGAGGAATATGATGTATGAGAGGGGTATACAGAAACACGGATAACACAAGAATGTTATACAGATATGCACTGGGAAGTGAAGCTTGAATAATAGTAACTGCTGGTGCAGGAGCAAGCAAAGCAGTAAGGTAGGAGTTGTCCAGTGCTACTCCTTGAGAGGTGAGTCCTTTCATATTCTTGTGGTGCTACTGCAGGAGGTAGGAGGCATTGTTGAGGCCTCATGTTTGTGCTGTATGAGGAAGGAGGTACTGTCAAGGTCCTGTGGTACTGCTGCAAGAGAGAGGAAGTGGTGTTAACATTTCATGGCTGTGCTGCAGAAGGTTGGGGTTTTTGCTGAGATTAATTTTTAGTACTGCAGGATGGAGAAGGGATATCCAAGGACCTGTAGTTGTGTGTCAGTAGAGGGGAGACATTGTTAAGGTCCTCTAGTGCTGTAGCAGGAGGAAGAAGGCACTACCAAGGTCTCATGGTTGTGCTGCAGGAGGAAAGAAGTGTTGCCAAGGTCATGTGGAGCAGCTGCAGATGGTAGGAGGAATTGGGAGTCCCATGGTAATGTTGCAAGTAGGAGATGATGTTCCTGAAGCCCTGTAGCTGTGCTCCTGGAGGAAAAAGGTACTGCCAAAGTGTCAAAGTCCAGTTGTACTGCAACCAGGGGGATGAGGTGTATCCAGAGGTCACATTGCACAAGATGTTTTCAAGTGATGTGTGTGTCTTGAAGGCGTAGTTAACTGACTGACTGTCTTGGCAACAGTGCACTTATATTAGGTGTGTGGAGCACTGCTCATGGGTCATTTACACCAAGATATGAGATAACTACATACAAGGAAGACTTTTGGGGGATGTACTGGTAAGGTATGAATTACAAATGTAGGTAAGAAAAGCTTTTTGTTGACTGAATGAAGTTGTACAAAGAGCCAGGTCTTTCACACAAGGTTGTAAAAAGTAGTGTTACCATCATCACAAGATCTCAAATGTACTGTGGCTGCAGATATGAAAGGCTATGGAGTGATGGAGGGAGTTCATTGCTACAGTAGTCCCTCACCTTTCCCACACGGCATGGAGTTGATAGGGATGCTTCAGGAGAATGGACATCCATACTGGTCAGAAAGGGGGCATCAGGAAGTCAGGTCAGGATCATCCAAGTGGATGGCATGAGTCATCCTCTGTGTGGCTGCAGTAAAGGGGGCTAATGGATTAGCAGGTTGGAAGTGACATCTTGGGGCTGAAGTTGCTGTTGCTAGAACCTGTTAAAAAAGAGACCGAGGAAGGGCAGCCATAATGTGTGGCTAGGAGATGGGCATACAGGACACTGATGGCAGGAGCTGCTGTAGTCATGTCAAAGAGAAATTTTCCAACAAGTAAATCTTGGAGCAACTGCAAAATTCCAAAAGGAAAGAGATCAAAAGTGAATAAGATCTTAAAGATTTAGGAATCACAGTAAATGGAAAGCTAGAATTTGAAGTTCATCTGAAAAAAAAATATATATGCAAGTCGGGTGATGAGCTGTGTGGTAACGAGAACTTTGAGTGTAAGATAAAAACAGATGAAAATGCTCAGTGCACAAGTACCTATTAGAAGCAAAATTGAATGTTGTTGTGCCTTATGGTCACCAACAGAACAATGTTTTTAAAAAACTCAAGAGAATTCTGAAACACTGCAACCAAAATTGAGGGTATGAAACACATGAAATGTCATGAAAGAACTGGAACTTTACTATATAAAGATATTAAAAAGATATATAATAACCAGTACATGGCAACAAAATAAAGAAATTAAAGAAAATGTGCCAAACCTAAGCATATCACTATATTGAAGAACGGTTATTAAATCACTATATTCCCTTGGAATACATCAGAAAGGTACCAAACAAAAGTTTACAAGAGCCCCACTGGAAGGGTGTTAATGAATTGAGAGGCAGCACTGAAAAAGTATCTTTGAAACAAATAGACATAAGAAATTAATGGAGTTGGAGGCCCTTTCAATAAAGCCTGTGTAGTAACCACTGGTTTGGCTGTTGAGGAATTCTAGTCATTGTTAAAATTACATTTTTTGTTTATTTTCTTCAGTTTGCCCCCTCAAAAAAAAAACTTGCTTCAAAAATCAGAGGGTAATCCTAAGTTTGAGAAATCTATTATGGGCAAAAAAGGAAAGGGAAAAGTCAAAACACAAGAAGTTATATTAATATTTACCACAAGTAGGTAACTGTGGCACCTGCTATCTAGATAATACCATTCAATATTTGGTCTTACTTTAAAGCAGCAAGTGACCTTGGCAAAACAATGTCAACAGAATTGTTGGAGAGGTTAGTGAGCTGACTAACAAATCAAAATTAAGGGAGATAGATATTGCAGAATTTGCTGAGCCCATAGGTCTATCCAGATATGAGGGAGTGGAACTGGAGCAGGAAATCTGTGATGGATTGTTCATGGCCTAGTGCCACAAGCAGCATCAAAGATTAGTTATACAAAAATGAAGAATGATAAGAAGCAGTTAGTTTGATTTATGAAAGGTACTGTAGATAATTCTAGCAATGTACTTGCACGAACTACTCAGGTGAGACAAACTGGTCATTCATTGCCAAGGAAAACATAATTTAACCTAAGAATGCATATTAATGTACTCCCTTCATCACACCAAAGCCCTACTTTCCCACAGCTGTAGTTCACTTAGAATCTATTGATGATAACAATACTGGCATTTTCAACTTACAGTAAAGAACTAGTGTTTTGTTCCACAACTCCTCATTGCTACCAAGCTATTTTTGCCCTGACTACAGGGACAAGTTGGCCTACAAAGCCTCAAAAAAGGCCAGTAAAGTAAAAATAACTGAAAGAAAAAAATGAATGTAAATTGAACAGCAAGTGAAGCAAATGAAGAGTAGAAATATGTGTGCTGAAGAAATGAAAGTTGACCGTTAGATGTTGGCAAGGAATATGTGACAGAGGAAGGAGACAGGCAGGAATATTTCAATGCTGGGATGGAATATGGGGAGGAAGCAGGCCAACTTTACACAATTTTGGGTAACCGAGAGAAGAGGTATGAGTGTATGAGAAAGGAAAAGTTAGGGAGAAACAGAGAGACAAAGAGTTATGTTATTTGGGAAAATATAACAGAGTTCCAAACTAATATATGCTGAAGGAGACACTAAAGAGCAATATTATAGCAGCAAAGACTAGTATATAACTGCAATTTCAGCCAGTTGAAAAAGATGAAATGAAACAATGTTATTATGACTGAGATAAAATATTTCAGAAAGTCCCAGATCATAATCAACATCAGATTGGCAATGAGAAGAATATTAGTAAATCTGAATAATGAAGAACATTATTATAGTTGCTAAAGTAAAGAATATTGAAGATGACAGCATCTAAGGAACATCTGTAGAAATTACACATGTAAACCTGAAATAAAAGGAATATTAGCTTTCATAGGTCCCTAAGGAGAGACATTTGATACAACAATGATAGAGTTGTAGTTCAGATGCGGTAGGGTTGTGGCACTGGTGTGGTAGAGTTATAGTACTGCTGCAGCAGAGTTGTGGTACTAATGTTACACTTGTGGTAGAGTTATGGTACATAATTGGTAGTGCTGAAGTACAGCTGTGGTATTTTGTGGTACTGTTGTGGTAGAGTTTTGGTAAAGCAGTTGAAGTATGAGTGGCCTCATATGGACAGTAGAAATTGTGATCCTCCACATATTATACTCGTAATAACTTTTATTGGTCTTGGATTCTGCTTTAAGAATTAATTGTTTCTTCGATCAGATTCTCTGAAGAAGTTTAGGTCTTGTTCTAAAGACTCTTTGCCCTTTATATGACTTTTCATAGTGATAACAAATATTTACAGTCTAAATAGGGTAAGCGT
Source organism: Panulirus argus (assembly GCA_038088735.1). Classification (NCBI taxonomy): domain Eukaryota; kingdom Metazoa; phylum Arthropoda; class Malacostraca; order Decapoda; family Palinuridae; genus Panulirus; species Panulirus argus. The sequence continues at coordinate 5,004 of JAYMFT010204983.1, read as the reverse complement.
TGTATCACAAACCATCCCATACTCAACTCACCCCATAGTTAACTTCTGACCGGCAAGTATGGCTGGGTAATTTTCTGACAGTTTACAATTGGGTTTACTGACTGATCATCGTGGATACTTTTTGCAGGAATGTCACATGGCACTGTGCCCTACATCCATATGTACAAGAGCCACTAACAGTAGAATTGTGGTATGGCTGTGGCAGAGTTGTGGTACAGCTGTGTTAGAGTTGCTGTACAGTTGTGGCAGAGTTGTGGTAAAGCTGTGGTAAAATTGCTGTGTAGCTGTGACAGAACTATGGCATAGCTGTGGTAGAGTTGTGGTAAAGGTATAGTAAAGTTGCAGTACAGCTGTGTTAGAGTTATGTGGTAAAGGTATGGTACAGCTGTGGTAAAGTTGTGCTACAGCTGTGATAGAGTAGTGGTACAGCTGTGGTAATTATGGGACAATTGTGGTAGAGTTATGGTATAGCTATGGTAGAGTTGTGGTGCAGCTGTGGTACAGTAGTGGTACAGCTGTGGTTGTTCTGGGACAGCTATGGTAGAGCTGTGGTACAGCTGTGGTAAGGCAGTGGTATAGTTGTGGTAGTTACATGACAGCCATGGTAGAACAGTGATACTGATGTAGTAGGGTTCTCATACAGCTATGGAAAAGTTAATGTACAGCTGTTATTGTTATTATCTTCCACAAGTGCAGTTATGAAATTTTCTCAGAGAAAAGGACTTTTAGAAGAACCAAGACACTCTGAGGACCTCAGAATAACCAGACCCTTTCTCTGTAAGGGATGACCCTAATGAGCACAGGGGAATCTCAGAGGAACAAGGACCTTCTGCTGCCAGAGATGAGTTGATCTCACAATGAGAAAAAACAATATTGACAACAAAAGAACTCCTGATCCAAATGACCCCACTGTACTGTCAGAGGCACTTAAGACAGAACTAGTGCATAAAGGACCAATTCAAGTTGGATTAAAATTCTCATTCCCTAAAGAAAAAGATGATACGAGATTCTGCCAACCTTTAATGCATCAAAAATTAGAGAATGGGGAAAATCAATAGAACCTAGAAGATGTACGTAACAATAAACCATTTCATATATGCTTCTGTTACAAATCATATTCTACACAATACAAATTGATGAGTGAGGGAGTTCTTGACTGGGTGAAAATAAGTACATTGCTCAAACATCAAGAAAAATTGTCCTGGGCATACAAAGAACATGATTTCAAATCAAGACCTTGAAAAACGCCTTAAAAAAAATGCCCTGAAATGTGTATGCTTTAAGCAACAAAAATACTAGTGGGATGTTCCGACAAGATTGTTTGACATTCACTTGTTTAAAGGAACATTGCTCTTTGGAGATCTTTAGACACTACGTACAAGCCAAAAAATGGTAAGCTCCTGATAGAAATTTAATTATTGCAAAGTCCAGTAATGGAACACCATATTGTATTTGTCAAAGGGAGCATGTCTCATGTTCAGAACTTAGGAAAAAACATCCAAAATGAGCTAACTGAATCAATCAGCTGCAGATTGCTTGAAATCATCGTGACAGAAAAAAAGGAATTTAAATACAACTTAATTTTCTTGTACCGCAGATGTTAGCCACCAAGAGCAAATATTAGTGATCTTAAAAATAATGTCATTAGAGGAGATGCCAGAAAATAAAGAACTGCTTGGAATTCTTGGCAGTGCAGAAAATAACTGTTGTGGTCTCAATTTCTCATTTTGGAGGAGCTTGAAGAACTGAATATTATATTTAATGAATGCAGAAGACAATTGTATGTAAATGGTTCAAACATGAAAGAGAAAAAAAGGTGTTCAAGCAAGACTGCTGCAGGAAAATTCTAGTATTGTGTACATTCTATGTAGAGCATGCACATCTGGTGTTAGATGACTGTTTTGGGTGCATCCAGAAGCTCTTCACTTTTTTTTTTTAGCAGCAACACAGTGCCAGGCTATTTTTTCACAAATAGTTTAATGTGCATTTGAAGTCTTGGAACGATACAGGATGGTGAAAGCAGAGACTGTCAGATTTCATGCTGCTGAGGAGGCATTTTTGGAGGTGAGGCAGAAGTCCATTGGTACTATTGCCAAAGCAGCTCAAGCTTTGGCAGAGGAGGTCACATTCTACTGCTTCCTTTCATGCTCATTGGTATGACATCCTGATCAACATCAAATGTATGAGAGAGTTTACATAATCCTCCTCAAAGCTACTGGATGTGGCAGTTGATTTACTAACATGCACCGTAATGTTCCAGACAAACTGTGGAAAAAATGGTTGTACAGTAGTGCTAACATCATCAAAAGTAATCTTCAAAGACATGCATGTAGAGCTAAGACACAGATTTGTTATGAAACTCTCATGAGCCCTTCATTGATATATATTTAAGAGGCTAGGGGCAGGATTTTTTTATGTAGTAATAGGACAGATTCGTACAACTGGATCAGGCAAAAGAAATGTTTGAGGTAATATCAAACTTCAACTTAGGCATTTCAAAAATACTGAAGACAAGAAAACACTTTTGACCTTCAGCCACTTTTTTTTTTATGGTTCTTCCAGTCATTTGTGCACCTTCCCTGTAAGTAATGGCCATATATGTATATCTCTTCTCTCTTTCACTTGCAACTTTTGTTCATCACTGCACCACTCAGTACCCTTTTTAACCAACTCACCTCTCACCTTATGCATCTCTCTCACATGCCAGCACTACTTCTTTAGATCCCCCCCCCCCCCATTTCTCACCCACTCCCCAAGCTTCATTTACTCTCTCCTTTTTTTTATTCACCACTCAAACGATTTTGGTATTTCTTCACACAAGTCTCTTTTCCAAGCTCACTTTTACCACTTTCTTCCCATCTGTATTGTTTCCCTCCACAAAGTAATGAACAGACATTCCACCAGCTGCCCCTCTCAGCACATTCACATCCAAAAGTCTCCCTTTTGCACATCTGTCAATTAGTTTGTAATACAGTAATGCCTGCTGACTATCTTTTCTACTCACAAACATCAACATGCGTATGTTTCTGTTTTTAAACCTGGTATTCCAAGCCATTAGACATCTTTCAGAACACAACTCCAAAACTGTTCACCATTTCCATTCACATTACAGAATACACCATGCCTACCAGTTATACCCATAACCGTCTCATTACTCACCGGTAGATTTAAATCACTTATCACTAATTCCTGGTTCCATGCATCAAACCTGCTGACACACTCACTCAGCTGCTCTCAAACACTTGCCTCTCATAGTCTTTCTTCTCATGGCCAGGTGCATAAGCACTAATGATTATCCATTTCTTGCAGTTGCAGTCATTTTCACACACATCAGCAGGTGCTCATTGCCTTACACTCACACACTTCCACAACTCCTGCTTCAGCACTAGTGATTCCCCCTCCTTAGCTTTTGCCCTCAAGCCTACCCCTGACTTTATTCTTGCGACATAATCAAACCATTCTTCCCCTTTACCCTTGAAATTTATTTTACTCAGACCCAGAGTATCCAGATTCCTCTCATGAAATGTACTACCTATCTCTCCTTTCTTCTCATCTAGGATTCATCCACACTCATTCAGATAACTCAGCCTGAGCTTATGAGGAGGACAAACACTTCCCACTTGGCTCCATCTTCCATTATAATTATTATCATTATTATTAATGATAATAATAATATTATCATTATTATTATTATTGTTATTATTATTATTATTACTTATTATTATTATTATTATTATTATTATTATTATTATTATTATCGTTATTATTGTTATTATTACCATTGCCACCCTTTTTATGTGAGGTGCACGGCAGGGTTTTCAAAAAAGAAAAGAAAATGTCAGGGAGAAAAGAGTGGTGAGAGTAAGTTAGTTTGGAAAGGAGACCTGTGTGAAGAAATACCGTGAATGATTGATTGTAAAATGACAAAAAATGGGAGCAAATGAAGCGAGGGGAGTGGGTGAGGAATGGGATGTATTTAGGGAAGCAGTGATGGCATGTGCAAGAGATGCATGTGGCATAAGAAAGGCGGGAGGTGGGTAGATTAGGAAAGGTAGTGAGTGGTGGGATGAAGAAGTAAAGTTGTTAGTGAAAGAGAAAAGGGAGGATTTTGGATGATTCTACAAGGAAGGAGGGCAAATGACTGGGAGATGTATAAGAGAAAGAAGGAGGTCAGGAGAAATGTGCAAAGGTTGAAAAATAGGGTAAATGAAAGTAAGAGAGTATTATCAAACTTTAAAGATAATACAAATATGTTTTGGAAGAATGTAAATAATGTGCGTAAAACAAGAGAACAAATGGAAACATCGGTGAAGAGGGGAAGTGATAACAGATAGTGATGGAGTGAGGAGATGGAGTAAATGCTTTGAAGGATTGTTGAATGTGTTTGATGATAGAGTTGCAGATGTAGGGTGTATTTGTTTGGATGGTGTGCAAAGTGAGAGTGTCAGGGAGGGTGGTTTGCTGGAGAGAGAGGAGGTGGTAAAAGCCTTGCAGAAAATGAAATCCGGCAAGGCGGTGGGATTGGATGGTATTGCAGTTGAATTAATTAAGAAAGGGGGTGACTGTGTTGTTGATTGGTTGGTAACAATATTCAGTAAATGTATGAGTCATGGTGAAGCAACTGAGGATTGGCGGAATGCATGTATAGCGCCATCGTACAAAGGCAAAGGGGATAAAGGTAAGCGTTCAAACTATAGAGGCATAAGTTTGTTGAGTATTCCTGGAAAACTGTATGGGAGGATATTGATTTGAGAGGGTGAAGGAATGTACAGAGCATCAGGTTAGGAAGGAGCAGTGTGGTTTTAGAAGTGGAAGAGGATGTGTGGATCAGGTGTTTACTTTAAAGAATGTATGTGAGAAATACTTAGAAAACCAATTGGATTTGTATGTAGGATTTATGTCTCAGGAGAAGGCATATGATAGGGTAGATAGAGATGCTTTGTGGAAGGTCTTAAGAATATATGGTGTGGGAGGTAAGCTGCTGGAAGCAGTGAGAAGTTTTTA
>JAYMFT010204972.1:0-11609 GCA_038088735.1 Panulirus argus | reverse complement strand
AGAGAGAGAGAGAGAGAGAGAGAGAGAGAGAGAGAGAGAGAGAGAGAAGAGCCAAGTGTGTTGTTTTTAAGGGGTGTGTGGATGGGGGGGGGGGGGTGAGGAGGCGCAAACGAGTGGCGAAATTTTTTGCGGCTCTCGGCACGTCTCCCTGTCCCCCACTGAAACTGTTTATCTGATCACTTTTTTTTTTTGTGGGGGTGGGGGTGCGGGTGGGGGGTGGGGGGGGATGGGGGTCTCAGTTGTGTGGCATGTGAAAGCCGTTGAAGCGGAACCTCCTGGAATCACAGGTGGCGTAGGCGGTGGTCGGCGTGTCTTGGGGCAAGATTTAAACCAAAGTGTGTAGCTTGATTAGAAGACACTGCGTTGTCAATCGGCGTTTTCTGAGGACTGTGTGTGGGAGACTGATTCAAACGGTGACTGAAGTGCTGATTTAAACGGTGATTATAATACCGATTTAAACTGTGATTATAATACAATACTAATTCAAACGGTCATTGTAATACTAATTCAAACTGATTATGATACAATACTAATTTAAGCGGTGATTATGATACTGATTTAAACTGATTATGATACAATACTAATTTAAGCGGTGATTATAATACTACTTTAAACTGATTATGATACAGTACTAAATTTAGATGTGATTATAATACTGCTCCCCGTCTTAGATCTGTATGCAAAAAAGCAAGATCACCCCACACCATTTAATCTTGAATCACATAAATATGAACTTATTCGTTTTTCATTAGGAAGTAATTTAAGGTGACCAGGAATGACGGGTTGAGCTTTTTTTCTCCCAAGCAACGCTCGGGGATGACGCGGAACACCAACTGCCCTAATTTGAAATTTAAGTCGAGTTTTATATTCGTTGATTTCCGTACGGACTCGTGTACGGAAGCTTTCCTTTCGTATATTCATCGAAACCTATGGCATTTTGACATTAACTTGGGATATTGCTAGCATCTGAGTGTTATTAATGCTAGTGCAGTGATCTTATTGGCTTCGGGAAATGTCGTACATCCTATTGGTGTATAATTCCTTAACGTAATGAATAATGTTTTCTACCTAACTACTGACGTTTATAATGACATTGATGACATAGTTGTATATTTATTGCATGACTGTTACCATGGTATTGTATGATTGGTTTCATGGTATTGTGTGATTAGTATCATGGTATCGTATGATTGGTATCAGGGTATTGCATGATTGGTATCATGGTATTGTATGATTGGTATCATGGTATTGTATGATTGGTATCATTAGTACTCTATGATTGGTATCATGGTACTGTATGATTGGTATTATGGTATTGTATGATTGGTATCATTGGTATTGTATAATTGGTATCATGGTATTGCATGATTAGTATCATGGTATTGCATGATTAGTATGACGGCATAACATAAGAGCTTTACAAGCGTTTGATAAAAACAAACAAACACGCGGACGGTTCCAATTAACTTCACTGTGTCGGCTTTGTAATGGTAAAAGCAGGTCAGATTGTTACTACTAATTTAATAGGTCATGACAGTTAAAAAACAAGGATATTTTTTTTCCGCGATATTAGCGTTGTATGCATACATCACAATGGCCTTTCGATACAGGCAAAATGATACAAACTGCGTATGAAACCAGAACTCGTCTACGTTTTGCCCGGAATCTATTAAAGTAATAATGTGTTATTACCAGTCAGGTAATGTGAATTTTTTTCGAATATTTTTTCAATCATTCCTGAACCTGTATGAGTGATACTACGAAATAATACTACGAAAAAATAATACAGCAGAGACGTGAGAAATTGTTCCTCGATCTCCGTTGCCCTCTGTGATAGGGAGCGGGCCAGTCAGCGTTTTTATTTTTCCTAAACTCAGGCGCTCAGGCGTTAACTAACAGTAGTTACTTCTGCCTGGTGAGGTACTTAAAGGAGTTACGTTCACAAAATATTTAGGTCCTGGAGATGCTTAAAGATATTAACGAATAAACGGTAATAAATGCTACTTTAAACGGTAGTGGTCTTAGTCTTTTAAACGCCCTGTTTACCTATGTTATAAAGGTGTGATGAAAAATAAATTCGTGTTTTTCATTTCTCAAAAAATGTCGGGCTTAAAAAAAATGTTGAAGGTTAAATTTTCAATCATTCGTTCTCACCAAGTCAGCGGACCGGGTGTTGGGAAACGCCCTATTTCCAATTTTTGTTATTCGTGGCCCCATTTCCGTATGTGATCTGTTACATTACTGATATCTTTGAATATCATCTCGCCTCTTCCGTCTCCTTCCTTCTCTCCCCCAGGCCTCACCACACCCCAGTGGCCAGCGCCCCAGGAGCTTTGCCCGCCTTTAAATGTGGACCTGACCCATTTGCATCATGTAGCCTCCCCAGAACACTTCACGTAGGACACCCTCCGTTTTCTGTTGGTTTTTATATACAGTAAATTAATCGCTCTAAGAATTCCACCGTTAATTCTAGTTTTAAACTGAAAGTCTTAGGAAGAGAGTTCAACGTATAGGTTAGTCTTGGGGATGGGGGAATAATCAATCCTTTTCCTCCCTACTGAAGGGGGGTGGGAGTTGGGGGGGGGGGCGATTGGGGAGAGAACTAGCACACTATATTTACCCCGCGCGTCGGTTGACCGGTCCGCTCCGACGGTTGGACAGTATATACGACGCCCGGGAGGCCCGTGCTGTGTCGTATGCTCACACGAGGGTGAGGCGAGGACAAAAATATAGGGAGCCATCTTATGGATAAGCCAGCAACCGGCTAAAACCAGTTTTTTCATTTCCCCTTTTTTTCCCAGGTGGTTGATACCTTTCCCAGGATGGACAGAGACGCCACCAAAGTACGGCTGCCGAACACTGTTGTCACCCGGGCGTCAAAGTCTACGGATTTAAGAATGAATATTTGAATTACGGTGTCATTAAACCTGAGCTCTCTTTAAATCAACGCTCAAGCAAGCTCAAAAACTAACTTGTTTCTTTGCATTGCGAGAAGGTAAGCTGATTTTATATTGCCTCGGAAATTTTTACAATTGGAAAAAATTTTCTCTCAGGGAAATTAACCCTTGGCCAGCGTGTGATGCTGTGGTGGGCTGTCCTTGGTGTATGGGAGTGGAGTAGGTGGTGTATGGAAGAATGGGCTGGGAGAGTTGTATGGGAGAGGAGTGAGTGGTGTATGGCAGGATGGGTTGGGAGAGTTGTATGGGAGGACAGGGAGAGAGAGAGAGAGAGAGAGAGGCTGGTGTACGGAAGGCCGGAGTGAGCGTAATGTATGGGAAGGTAGAGGTGAGAGTGAGGGAGAAAGAGAGAGGGGGAGAGTGTTGAGCGCGTGCGTCCCCCTTGAGGGAGAGGCGGGTAGGTGTGCCTTGCCTCTCACACAACAGACGTCGGGAGCCTTCACAGCGGGTCCTTGTGCGCGCGCCCCCCCGCCCCCAACACCACCATCTTAACGGCCTGACCAACGCTCTCCTCCAACACCCACCAACACCACCACCACCGCCACGGCCATGACACCTGCCCGAAGTGTCCTAAGGTAGGTAGGCTGTAGCTACAGGTGGGCGACTTGTAGAGTTCAAATTCGGGAACTTCCTGTAAAAATGTAAAGTTTGAATTGTGTGCAGTATATATATATATATATATATATATATATATATATATATATATATATATATATATATATAACACAAATGATTTATATTAGTTTTATAGGTGACACAAGCGGGAATAAGTAAGTTATGATAAGAAATAGCAAACACCTTTATAATTACTTAGTAGAAAATCGTAGTTTTTTTTCGAGTCACCGTAGTTACATTAGAGATATAGGGGCAAGACTTTAAACGCTGGAACGTAAGAGACTTTCCAATGTCTTAGGGGCGACTTGGTATATAAATGGGAGTTCTAACGTGGGCAAGTCCGCACTCCCGTGCAATATGGCTGACCACTCTGATGAGGCGCTGTTGCCCACACGCTCAACCTGAAGTAAATTCGGTGCCCTTCTCTCTACCCGAGCTTAATGTTTGTACTTAACCCTACTTTGATATGTTATTTTAATTTGATATTAATTTTTTTACCGACAAATCGGCTGTTTTCTGTACTTCCCCCAAGGCGAAGATGCTCACGAGTAAAGGGCGGGCGGTTGAATTTGGCGCGTAGCTCCGCCGTTGGCGGGAGTTTCTGTGACTTGACCCCGCCCGCTGGACGCTTCAAACCGTTTCTTGCGAATCATCCTCACCAGCACGAGTCTGCGATCCTCTAGCACGACTGCACGACCCTCTAGCATTTTGATACGACCCTGGAGCATGACGATACGACCCTTGGGTATGGTGGACCTGGTCAAAGGCCAATTTGTTCATAGAGGTTGCTGTTAGGCCTCGCTCAGTCATACCAAGATCTCTTGGTGGAAAATTAACGTACACAGTTGGTCAGGAATATGTCAATGATTTTTTCCGTTAGTAAACATCTAAATATCTTGTAATTCTTGGAGTTTCGTGGAAGGCGTTGACATGCCTGTATCTCCTTTGCATACGTGTGAATTAAGATAGAAATTTCAACTAGCATATATATATATATATATATATATATATATATATATATATATATATATATAGTTTTGAAACTAAGGTAATGATAAGTAATATGGGAAATGTAGAAACTGCCTGGATTTTCTTTTCAAATTTCGCGTTCGCCAAAACTTATGTAATGTTTGGATAGCAATGTTAATGTCTGGACTCGAAAGGGTTCAACTATATGGAAAACTTTCTACTGGATTTACCTTATGTAATGGCATCCCGACCTCTTTGGTATTTGGTTTAGTTTTGGTAAAAGAAAGTCCTAAATTCGTTCTATTTCTTCGTATATTAGCGAGGCACATTTTGGTGGATGTTTTCGTTACTTTTATTACGAATAATCCATGAAGGGAACACAATTCAGTCCTTATGCATGGTAAAAAGTTAGGCCACCATAAAAAAGTGGTAGCCATGATGAGGTTTTCTTTATCAGTTATCTTTCAGGAAACTAAATAGAATTATATGTCCTAAAACTGTTTATCCCTTTAGATAGTGGAACTGAGATAAAAATCCACTGAAAGCAGCTTAGTGATAATAGTAATGATACTAAATATTACTTATTATAATGATAATAATGTTGAAATAAAGATCCAAGACAGTCATGTGTTTACTTTGGCTAAGGATTACCCTATCTGTTCTAAGCCGCGGAGAAATAAAGATACCTCAGTAAGAACTGCATTTAAAGTAACGCCGGAGTCAGGCGGCCTGTGGGTCTGAGCTGAAATGTTCGAGCCATATTTACCAAGGGCGAATTGGCCGGGGTAGCGCTCCTCATTTATTGACATAGATTTTACACAGAGAAGCATCTTGCATGATTTAGGAAATACTGCTCAGAATTTAGGAGTATTTAATCTCTCGAAGAGTTTTAAGATTCCCAGGTAGATTTTTTTTTTTTTTTAGAGAGAGAGAGAAAGTGCGATGCAGTTCCCTACAAATTTAAAACAAAATTTTGGCGCAGGACACATTTGTGATATTTTTCACACCGTTAAGAATAATATCATTTTGTAGTGTTCTAGATCCACATACTTTAGTGATCAGCGTTTAATATTTATGATGGATTTGAACAGAGTTTTAAGGCAAAAATTCCCGTAAAGTCAGCCAACTGCGTCGCTAAAGGCAGGATTCCCTGTTTGTTGACACTTGAGCTTGCCGGGGAATCCTGGCTCCAGCCGCATCGGTCGTGGGTGTGTGCAGACCACATCACCTCCCCTAGCCTAGCCTAGCCTAGCCCTGGCTGTCCGCGCCAAGCCTACCATAGCTTACCACCATTCGATGGCCATATCAAGGCTATTTTAGCACTCACTGGCCGGCCACTCCAGGCCTAGCCATGCTTTCGCTAGCCACGTCAAGTGTAGCCGCTTAGCACCCTTCGATGGTTGGCCACGCCAAGTCTAAGACGCCTAGCTCTCTCTGGCCACGCCAAGTCTAGCCTAGCCTCGTTGGTCCCCGCCAAGCCTATCTCTCGGTGACCACGCCAAACCTAGCCGAGCTCCCGTCACCCACGCCAATCGTAGCTCTTTGGACTCAAACTGTTGATGCAGTCTGGAAGGAGATTGAGGTGGAATATGTATTGTCTTTTTAAAATGCGGAACAGTTGCGGGCTGTAGTATGCTAACCTCAGCACCGTGTCATCGTGATTCTCTGACCCAAAGAAAATCAATTCAAGATTAGGGTTTCAAATTAAGTAAAGAAACTCGGACAATAAGATAGATATTCGTAAGCAAGTAGTAGTGAATATGATTTTGTTTAGTAACTGAGTCAATGTAATCTATACGTTGAGGGGTAAATAGAGTATCTTATTGGTAATTTCGAAGATAGATTCATTGGGTTCGTATCTGCTTATTTTGATTTTAAACATCCGTTTATTTATTTAACACGAATACGAAGACGACAGTGTGGGTAGAGTAATGCTGAATGGGAGTTGAGTTAGGCCTTGGAGTCATGAAAATTAGGATTGAGCTTATTTTACAACAGTTGATTGCCATAAGGTACGCAGTAATTAAGAGGTACTACAAAACTTGTTAACGAAGGTAATATATAGTTTACCATATGTTAAGACGGAGAGTTTGTATAGCGAATTACATTAGCATGGTTATTCAAAGTAGATTTATGTAAGCCGTTTGTGAGACATGCAGTTAATTTGTATTTCATAATGAAAATTTATTGCTAGCAAGTACGTGTATCTGTCATTAAAGGTGGTAAAAAATTTTTAATGTAAGTGATAAAATGAGATTTATTTTCATGTACGTGACACGGAAGAGACCTTTGCAAGATGGAGTTATGTGAAAGAGTTGTTTAGTGGGGAGGAGTAGAAAATACTGGAGTATCCCAAGGGATTGGCGAGAATTTCAGTGGCGTAACCGATGTGTTGGTGAAGCATGCTGTTCTGACGAGCAGATCTGATGGTAAGTGGCAGTCTAACGGCCTCAAGTCATTTTGGATAGATAAATATACATGAGTGTGGATTGTGGCAGGTGTTTCTGAGTTACGCGAGGGGTTTTGGTAAGAGACTGTGAGCAGGGCAGGAGCAAGGGAGGGGGGGGTTCAGTCAGTGGTCCCTGGTGGACAGCAGTCATTGCGCTGTATCGTCGCTAGTGGGCGAAAGGGAGTACGCCCATGTCTTCTTGGGGATTTTCTCACTCCTTGGGAGTCCATCATATCCCTGCTACTGAGCGCAGCGCAGACGTGAAGCTGCAGAAGTCCTGTAGAAGGGGTCCTGCGGTTATGTAGTAATATATATATATATATATATATATATATATATATATATATATATATATATATATTCTTGAACACTTGTTCCGGGAGGTCCTGGAGCTCTGCAACTCCAAGGCTGCTCTACTTCCAGTAGCAGGGAAGACCACCTGAATCAAAGACCAAGGGAGACCACGTAGACCAAGAACCCAGGGAGCCCCCTGGACCAAGGACCCGGGGGGGGGGGGACCACGGGGGGAAGGAAGAAGCAGGTGTCCGTAACTTTCATCTCGACCAAGTTGACACACAAGTTGTTCAACAACTTTTGCTTGTGTGGAAGTTTGTCGTCCGGGGGAGGAGGGAGGGAAGTTATTGTGGAAGGTGATATCGGCCACACACACACACACACACACACACACGCCTAAGTCAGGCGACCATTTATCGACTAACGCCAAGGGGAGGGAGGATGAACACCTGGGTTGGGTGTAGGCCGACTGCCACACCCAGGATTGGAGTCTGTGCCGGCCTGTGCTGACTCGTAGTCAGTAACGCTAACCGCTACACTAGGGAGTGCGTATACCTTCTAGTTAAGACTTAGCTAGATGTGAAGTATTAAGTGGGAGTGCCTTCTGCTTAACGCTTAGGTAGATGGCGTTGTCAAATTGTTATACAGTGGATGCACTCGACCTTGCAATTGGCCAATTTCCCGGGTAGTTAGCCGTCTCCATCTGTTAATTACAGCGCGTACTAACTGCTCGAAGGGGGAAAATTAATTGTTATGTCTGGACTGCGTGGCTTATAATATGAGCTAGCAACTCCAGTGTGACGCTGTGTGGTATATACAGATGGACTGTGCTATTAGCGATCCCCTCTCCCTACGTTTTCTGTAGGATCTCACGCCACATCATATCGCCATTCTACTCCATACGAATAAACGGAAGCATGTGTGTATGTACGGATGCATCTGTACTAAATTTTGTCTTTGTTATATATATATTTTATATATATGTATTGAGCATTATTATCATTTTATTTTCATATTTGTTGTTTGGCTGCACATCCTAAGCTGCGCCAGTTTATGATAGTCTCTCCTTACGTTTCTGTATTAACCACATTTTCTATGGTGGTCGATATTTACGCATATTACCTATTTTGTCTCTCTGTTGTCTCGCATCGCAACCTCTGCATTATCTCTATAACGGCCGTTTTTTACCCATCAACAGAGGAGTAACATAACAAGGAGAGGCAGGTTTTTTAAAATACCTGGAAGTGTATTTAAGCCTAACGGGTGGGCAGTAGGGGTGATTTCAGGCCCGCGTTGCTTCCCTCTCCCCGTCTCTCTCTCTCTCTCTCTCCCCGTGTCTGTTGGCCGGACAGGGGGAGAAGGTCTGCTGCTCGCAGCAGATGACTGTAGCTCAATGGCTCATTTACAAGGCGCTGCACACCGCCCCTCCCTCCCCCCTGCCCTTTGTTGTATACAAAATCTCCGTGTCGGGAGGTGCAGCGACACGAAAAGATAATAGTTCGTCCTTTAGCCGCGAGGGGAGGGGGGCCAAGTGGCGCTGGCGTCGGGAAGTGGCGTCTTTGTACTACAGCGGGCGTGACCCACATCTGCAGCCTTTCTTTTTTTTTTTCTTTTGTAGACGTTTTCCCCCTGTATTCGTGGAGCATAATTAGACGTTGCTCTCTTTTCGTAGGGGATGTTTTGACGTTTCTCTCATTCACGGAACGTGTTTTGTGATTTTGTCTCTTTTTATAGAATATGGAAGAGCATACTTAGAAGTTGCTCCTGATTCGTGGAGCATAATTACAAGTTTCCTCTCATTCGTGGAGCATATTTAGAGGATTCCTCTCATTTCATGGAGTACATTTCAACGTTCGACTCTGAGGAGTGAATATTGCGTTCTCACTAGACACACATCTCCGTGCCTTGAAGCCCCTGGGCTTAGGTCATCGGTGATTTCTATGGACGATCGGATTATTTTACCGACTGAAATGAGTTTTACAGAGGCAGTGAGACGCGCTTGGCTCTGTAAACGAGACCTTTGTACAGGCTGTAAATGGTTTGCCATGCCAAGTAAACAAACCCGCCACAAAGGCTGTAAATTGCTTGCCGTGCCGTGTAAATAAGTCATCGACAGAAGTTGCAAAGGACACAGGGTAAACAAAGTATATTCCAGGATGAGAGCGACGAATTTCGGAATGATCAGTGCGACTCGCCTTGTCTCGGAAGGGTTTGTAAACGTGCTGACAGATTCCCTAATAGCCATGGTGGCCCAATTTTTTATACTTATTTCCATCGAGATATGAAATCAATATGACATTTATTATGGCAAACGACAGGAAATGTCGATGGCAATCGATGTATTACAATATTCTAAAAACAGGGCAACCACTGTGTGGACAGACTTAATGGGCTTGTCGCAAAATCCTTCGTCCGTGGCGTCATATTGTTTCACACGAGAAGTGATAAGATACTTTTTTTTTTCTTCCATTTGTACACGTAATGACTCGATGACATAATTAGTCCATATCCGGAGCTTTCGAAATGATAGCAATGATAATAGTAATGATAATGATGATAACAATAATAATAATAATGATAATGATAATGATAATAATGATTATACTGATAATAATTATGGTGATGTTTCAGGCTTTGTTGGCGTCCGTATGTGCGTGTGTGATCACCATCTGTGATTACTATTCGTGTGTTACGGGAAGAGAGTTTTACACTCGTGTTGCCCCTTCTCTTAACCTTGTATATGTGTACCGTGTCTTTACTTCTATGTCAACACACACGCACACACACACACACACACACACACCATAGCCTATGCTAGGTACCCAGGTGTGTGTGTGTGTGTGTGTGTGTGTCTGTGTGTGTGTGTGTGTGTGTGTGCGCGCGCGCGCGCTTACACCAACCTCAATCTCTCACACGCTCCGTTCAAACGTACAGATACGTTCCATGAATACGTAGAGACACTGTCCTTAAACGCATACAGACACGCTCCGTACTTACGTACAGACTTACTTCATACAGACGTACAGACACAAACCGTACATACGTACAGACACGCCCCAAACAGACGCACAGGCACGCTCCGTCTACACGCGTCGCATCTGGACATCCGGGGGTTCGGTGGGGCGACGCGTCCTCGTCGTCGTAGCTCCTCGGTTCTTACGACGTTTGCCCCGGTAACGACCCCCTCATTACGACGCCGTCGCCGTCTGTCCCCCGTAATCACCCCTAACTGCTGAATTACTCCCCGCCATTGTTAATTAATGGGTGATTAGAACGTGCTTATGGCGGCGCTGGGGCAGGCGCGGTGAGGGATGGCAGAGCGCCGGGCGGAAGGGTTATAGCTTGACGCTTTGTGAGGATAGACTTGGCAGCGGTAAGTAGGGTTATAGACTCACGCTTAGGGTTGTGAGTGCCTCTAGTGCGGTTATAGACTCATAATTAAGGTTGTAAGTGCCTCTCGTATGGTTATAGACTCACACTTAAGGTTGTGTCTCTCGTATGGTTGTGGACTCACACTTAAGGTTGCAAGTGCCCCTTATATGGTTATAGCCTCACACTTATGGTTGTAAGTGCCTCTAGTATGGATATAAACACACTTAAGGTTGTATATGCTTCTCGTATTGTTATAGCCTCACACTTAAGGTTGTAAGTGCCTCGTATTGTTATAGCTTCACACTTAAGGTTGTAAGTGCCTCTCGTAGGGTTGTGAGTGTCTCTTGTATGGTTGTGGACTTACACTTAAGGTTGTAAGTGCCCCTCGTAAGGTTATAGCCTCACACTTAAGATTGTAAGTGCCTCTCGTATGGTTATAGCCTCACACTTACGGATGTAAGTACCCCTCGTATGGTTATAGCCTCACACTTAAGGCTGTAAATGCCTCTCGTATAGTTATAGCCTCACACTTAAGGTTGTAAGTGCCTCTTTTATGGTTATAGACTCGCATTTAAGGTTGGAAATGAGAGGCTTCTCGTTTAGTTGACTGACATTGAAGGAAGGTTATTGGTTGCTTGAGAGATGCGTTGGTTTGTTTGGACCCAAAGGGCCTTGGTTATTCGTGAGCTGTTGGTTGCTCAAAAGATTTAAGAGAGAGACGTTAAATGTCCAGGACAAGTGCTTGGCCCTGCGGTCTGCAGCATCCAACAGCTTGGTCGACTAAACGGGTCCAACCTAGCAGCTTTCGGCTGGTCCTCGACTGCTTGAGGGTAAAGGGCCCACCCCCCAAAGCCTGCTCTAAGGTAACTCGTAAGACAACACTGCATTCATCCACATCTTTCAGTTCTGCTCCCTCTTCTTTCACTCGATCTGCATCTCGCCTTGTCACAGCT
>JAYMFT010204961.1:0-11609 GCA_038088735.1 Panulirus argus | reverse complement strand
ATATATTTATTTATATATATATACAAGACTCTGGAGCCAAATGGAAATACAAAGCGGACAGTCAGTGGCGTTCCGGGTGAACCACAGCTTACTGGAACCCAGAGACACAATCGTCTCTTTCGACACACGCGTTCTAACTTATACGCGAGTACAGATTAGCACTTGATTATCAGTGATTATTTCAGTTTCTGATCCCTTGAACACGACGGTACGACCCTTGAGCACTACTGTACGACCCTTGAGCACGACAGTAGGTACGACCCTTCGGATTGCCAAACTTGCTTACGACCTGATCATCTTTTAACAAAGCAACAACTCCTAGTGTCCCAGTTAAATGACACCATCTCCTGAGCTAATATGTAGGAAGTAGAGGGACAAAAATCAGCAAATGACCACAGTTTTGTTGGGGGTTTTATCCCCATATCATAGTAAAAAAAAAGAGAGAGAGACAACGGCATCAAATATCTCTCGGGTACCAAAGATAACACTAAGAATCTCTTGGTAAAGAAAACGGGAAGGAAAGAAAACGTTAGGGCCAGCCTGAGCGACCAGTGTTCCCTAAGTCCGCAATGCAGGAAATGTCTCTCATACATTTTCCTCTCTCTCTCTCTCTGTCTTGCCCTCTCTAATTATCCCTCTCAAGTCCAGGTTCTTTATGCTTTGTGTAATTACCTAATTGTAGTTATCTAATTACACGGTACAAGCCGGGGAGGCCTCGTGTTTTTTGAACTCTCTTGCACCAATTTAACGTTTCTGTATCCCGTCTGCGTCCGTTGTGTTGCCATTTACATGATTTCTTTCTGCCACTTTCCTGATGCTATGAAATTTCTATTTCCGTACATCTTGCTCAGTTATTACTTTGAGCTCTGATTCCTCTACTGTATCTTTCGTGATTTCAAAAAGATTTTATCTGGCAAAATTGCCAGGTTGATTAAAAACATGGATAATTTGGTAGCTTTTGTTATTCTTTCAACTGCTTTGCAACCTCTCCCTGTAACTCTCTACTCCTGTAACTATGGTCCTGTAACTCTGCTGCTGTAGCTGCCTCTGTAACTCTGCGGCTTCACGTCAATTACCACTTGAGTCGCCTTCCTTTGGACCTTCTCTACTAGATCTTCCTACGTTTCTTCAAGTCCGTAGACTAAGCTTGAAGTGGACATTCTGATTTAAGTCTAAGCTACAACTAAGTATTGGGACATGCCCTTAACCATGTACTTAACAGCTTTTTTGTTTGTTTGTTTGTTTGTTTGTTTACATTCACCAGCGGATAACTTTTGTCTCCACAAAAGTTCTGACATGGGAACTGTGTCGACCTCCAAGAGGTTATAGAGCACACAGATTCGTGTGGTTTGTTTCCGGCAAGATGTTAGCCACATCGAGGCTGCCTTGCACTGTGTTCCATCCTTATTCTTTGACGTTTAGTTGGACTGAACGTCTTCAACTATGAGTTTCTTAAAGTTCTCATATAAAATGATGCGATCCTCGTCATTACTTACACATCTCATGGGCCTGACATCATCCGTAGACATATCCAGGTATGGATCCAGACCTTCTGGTAGGACATAAACATACGTGAGGAATTACAGTAGCCCTAAGACTAAGCCTTGGGGTACGCCACTGGTGACCCCCAAACCTGCTTGGATGGCTCGCTTCTAACATGTCTTCTCTCTTACCTTACACTAAGATCCGGCTTCTTTGCCATTTTCTTATCAAGTTAAACTTTCTTTTTCTTTTTCTTCTTTAACAGAAAACCCAGTCGTGGGCCAATCAGGCCTCCTGTTGTCAGTCTTTCTCATGTAAACTCATGTAAACTTGTGTACTCTTCTATGAGATGTCAAACGTCCTCAAGCAGTCCAAGAACACACGATCCACACATCCATTTTCTAAAACAGAGCTCCCTCTCTCTTAGATGTCGAAGTGGTATGCTACAAATGACTTCCTTTCCTAAACCCATATTCTCCACTTTGTCAGTTTCTCCTTTGCAAATAATTTCATCCATTAGTTATCCGATTACCTGTCCCAGCATTTTACAGACCACAGTCGTCAGAGACACCGGTCTGTAGTTCAGTGCCATTTCCCGACCTCCTTTCTTAAAGATGAGCACTACATATCCTCTCCCACTCCCCTGGTACCTACGCTAGCGCCACGAACGTGCATGCGTGCCTCTGTGTGTGTGTGTGTATGTGTGTGTGTGTTTGTCTCAGGCAGTTGGTGTGTATGTGAATGCGTATGAATGTTTACGGATGAGTGTATAACTTAAAAAAGAATAACTGGATTTCAGTTGCATGTCGCAACAAATTTCTCATGCAATCCAACGAACTCCATCACTCTTTTACAGATTTACTCAGTGTTTACAGACTTGTTGGTAGTTTACAGTTTTACTCATCATTCAAACACATGCTCAGTATCAACACAAGCTTAACATTTACAAAACTTAATGATCATTTATACACATCCTCTTCATTTACACATGATTGCACTCTAAAAACATGCAAATATCTTGTAAAAAAATTGCTCAAAATTTAAAAGTTGTTCAGTACTCACAAACTACCTCATAATCTATTTACCCCATATTATATTTTCAAAATTTTGACTGTCCTTCTGTCATATGTAACTATAATATAATTATGATTAGTGTGAAGAAATTTCTTTTTGGTCTGTATATGTACAAGTACCCACCCTGTATTTGTATAAGTTTCTGTTCTTGTGTCATTTGCCAAAACATGCAGATATTTATATTAGATAATTTCGATTTACAAAACTTACGTCATTTTATCAAGATTAGATCGAAAAATTTTATATATTTCCTTCATAAACTACGTGAAAACAGGTACTGTGTATGGTACACTGATTGAAATCTGTTATACTGACAAATCCTAAAACCGATTGATGAATCTGGGAGGATTGGAGAATTTCCAATCCTTTAATCTGGACAGAAATCCAGTCATGTAATTGACAAATCCTTCTCTGTCCGTAGTAAATCCCCCAGTGTAAAATATAATCCCCAGGGGCCAGGGATTTATGCTCTAGCGATTGAATTGAGAATACCATGACCTTCAAGAATATTGCTTGGTTGTGAGAGTCTGCTGCCGTCTCAGTGTTGTGAGAGTCTGCTGCTGTTTCAGTGTTGTGAGAGTCTGCTGCTGCCTCAGCGTTGTGAGAGTCTGCTGCTGTCTCAAAGTTGTGAGAGTCTGCTGCCGTCTCAGTATTGTGAGAGTCTGCTGCTGTTTCAGTGTTGTGAGAGTCTGCTGCTGCCTCAGCGTTGTGAGAGTCTGCTGCTACTGCCGTCTCAGTGTTGTGAGAGTCTGCTGCCGTCTCAGTATTGTGAGAGTCTGCTGCTGCCTCAGTGTTGTGAATGTCTGCTGCTGCCTCAGTATTGTGAGAGTCTGCTGCCGTCTCAGTGTTGTGAGAGTCTGCTGCCATCTCAATGTTGTGAGAGTCTGCTGTCGTCACAATATTGTGAGAGTCTGCTGCTGTCTCAGTGTTGCGAGAGTTTGCTGCTGTCTCATTGTTGTGAGAGTCTGCTGCCGTCTCAGTGTTGTGAGAGTCTGCTGCCGTCATAGTGTTGTAAGAGTCTGCTGCAGTCTCATTGTTGTGAGATTCTGCTTCCGTCTTAGTGTTGTGAGAGTCTGCTGCTGTCTCTATGTTGTGAGAGTCTGCTGCTGCCTCAATGTTGTGAAAGTCTGCTGCCATCTCAGTGTTGTGAGAGTCTGCTGCTGCTATCTCAGTGTTCTGAGAGTCTGCTGCCGTCATAGTGTTGTGAGACTCTGCTGCTGTCTCTTGTGTTGTGAGAGTCTGCTGCTGCCTCAGTGTTGTGAAAGTCTGCTGCCATCTCAGTGTTGTGAGAGTCTGCTGCTACTATCTCAGTGTTGTGAGAGTCTGCTGCCGTCATAGTGTTGTGGGAGTCTGCTGCCATCTCATTGTTGTGAGATTCTGCTGCCGTCTTAGTGTTGTGAGAGTCTGCTGCTGTCTCAAAGTTGTGAGAGTCTGCTGCTGCCTCAGTTTTGCGAGAGTCTGCTGCTGCTGTCTCAGTGTTGTGAGGGTCTGCTGCTGCTATCTCAGTGTTATGAGAGTCCGCTGCTGTCTCAGTGTTGTGAGAGTCTGCTACTGCCTCAGTGTTGTTAGAGCCTGCTGCTGTCTCAGTATTGTGAGAGGCTGCTGCTGTCTCAGTGCTGTGAGAGTCTGCTGCTGCTGCCTCAGTGTCTGCTGTATCAACTCACGACCCCAGAATCCCGCCTCGAGTCAGACACTGATACCCTCACGCCTCATATGCCCTCACCTTTATGACCTCATTTGTTCTACACCAGATGGTTCCCCCTCCTCTCTCTCTCTCTCTCTCTCTACACGGCCCCTGACATTTGCTTCAGTGATCTCACCGCATCTCCTCCAACAGTGTCTCACCGTAGTGTGTTGTGAGTAGCCCTAGCAGTGTCAGCCCCAACATTCCTCACTCTCCAACATTGCCATCTTCAACACCTCACTCTCCAACAGTGCCGATCCGATCACCTTATTCTCCGACAGTGCCAGCCCCAACATCTCGTCTCCAGCAGTGCTAGACCCAACATCTCACTCCCCAACAGTGCCAGCCCCAACACCTCACTCTCCAACAGTGACAATCCGATCACCTTATTCTCCTACAGTGCCAGCCCCAACACTTGGTAACTCACGATGAGGCTCTTTCCATTTATTAGCCTTTACTCCTTGTCCACTCACTCTCAGGTCTGTGTGAGTGTCTCTCCCTCGCCCCTCATAAGAATATACAGTCCAAGTGTGCCAGGAACTCACCACTGGATTAATACTTAAGATTTAGTAACTCCTACTTTACTATGCTTCTCACGCACGTCACTCACTGTACCTCAGATCATTCAGTAACTCATACCTAACTAATTGTTTCCCATGGATGTCACTCAATGGCAGTAGGAACTCTGGTTCCTCATATTCCTTTTCTCCGTCACTCAGAAACTGTCGTCTGTTTTCATTCACATATATTCCTCTCTTTCTCATTCCTCCCAACATCTCACGTATTTCTCATTCTTTTCAGTCATTCCTCAGAATATGCAACACATTTCTCATCTTCCGTAACGCACTCCAGCCACCATTCTTCACAAATACTCACAACATCTTCTCATGTATGATCCTCATCTGTTATTCCTCATTGCATCTCATCCTCACCGTGCATCCAGCTCGTCAACATGTCTCATTGGGTTACGGTACGTCTGAGACATATCTCTTATGCGTTTGCTTGTCTTTCCCATTTGCGTTTCATCGGATCCGACCCTGGGGTACAGGTACCGCTGGTGGTACACACGAGATCCGTACCGCCTCGAGACTACAGCCAGTGTGTTCGCCATCACTGGCTGCACCTGCAACACGAATTTCACCAACAAAAACAACAGCTGCAACACGAGTTTCACCAGCAAAAACAACAGCTGTAATAATAGCTTCACCAGCAAAAACAACAGCTGCAACACTAGTTTCACCAGCAAAAACAACAGCTGCTACGCCAGTTTCACCAACATAAACAACAGCTGCAACGCTAGCTTCAACAACAACAACAACAATAACAGCAACAGCAACAACGAAAGCAACAACATCTGCAACACCAGCTTCAGCAAAATTCACAACAAAAGCTATAGTTCCAGCTGCAACAGCTTAGAAATTATAGATCTGCCAACAGCAGCGGCACCTACACAGGTCGCATCAGGAGGAGGAGGAGGCGACTCTGTCACCAGATGGAACCACTGAAGGACTTCCTCCGCCGGGAGAGGGAGACGGCAGCAGGCAGTGAACCAGGAAGTACACCCACCCCCACCATACCCCACTATGATCCCTCACCCCAAAGAGGGGGTTGGCTGGAGGGGGAGAAGAAGGAGGGGGGGGAGAGGTAGTGTGGGGAGTAGTTCACTCCACCAAGCCCTCACCCCCCTCTCCAACAACAACAGGAACAAGTTCTCCATTACGCTCACGTCTCAAGTCTTCACGGCACCACCTTTGCCTTCCTGCTCCTCACGCTCCTCCCGCACCTCACATTACAACACCCACACCTCACCCCAGCACCGATACCCTTGGCTCCCTCCCGACACACAGGTCACCCAGTGTTCACCCTAGACAGTCACCCTCTGTGCAAACGAACCCCGAAGTCATAACTCTCATCTCCACCCACTCCGTGTCTGTGGCCGTCTCCACCACGCCACAGTTCGCGTTCCACTGTCAACAGAGCCCCACTGGGTACAAGCCTTCAGTGTGTGCTTTTCCTTGTTTATAGTTCACAAATAAAGCCTTCCTGGCGTTGCCTCCTTTGTTATCACCTTGAGGCTATGCTCTGAACTCACAGTCTTGCTGGCTATCGTTCTCGATATATATATATATATATATATATATATATATATATATATATATATATATATATATATATAACAGTCTTTGTGATGGAGTGGTCAGAGGGACGAAGTATTAATTTGTAGGGCCTCATTTCAACCAGCCGGATCACAGACAATACAGCTGTTCATCCTCCTCTACTTGAATTGAGTTGATAGCTGAATCCCTGGCGTAAACCAGGGTAGGTAATGTGGTAGACCCAGACTGTACTGACCTCGCTGGAGCTATGGAAGGAACTTGTCCCCTTCAAGCCCAAGGGCCATAGCGACAGAGTGCAGTGCGGGGAATACGCTTCACTTTTACCCATACTTTTAGCTTATGATGAAGGCCGATTGCTTCCCTCGCGTTGTGTATGTTGGTTCGAAGTGCAGACACGAGTGGTGGGAACATCTTTCCCCTCCAGAAGTAACGACGTTCATAAAGTGGCAGTGACAAGGGTAACACTTGAGGCTCGTGACTAGAGTCGCTCGCATGTTGTGTTACTTGTAAGCGTTACACGAGGGAATATGGGATAGACTTACGCGCAGATGTAACGAACAAATGACGATCGTTTTTACAGTGGTAACGTACCCTGTGTTGCAAGTGGTAACGTGCCCTGTGTTTCAGGTGGTCACGTACCCTGTGTTACAAGTGGTGACGTACTCTGTGACGGTCTCCCACACCAGCTGTCTGCCACTATATTCCATTCATGTGACGGTGCGTCGTCAGTCCTCTTGGTGGCACATCAACAGGCCTGATTCCCTGGGTTATCTCTCCATAGGACAACTGGTTGAGGCGGGGACGTCTTGCAGTGATGTTGATCTTCCCGTGCCTGGCTGGCGCACCGGCCAACTCTGTGGCTGTAAATCAGTGCATGTGGTCCGTGTTGGTCAACCATTTCTATGCCACGAATAAGCTGGGGTTCAGAGCAGATATGGGGCCAGCAAGGTGTAGCAGGGCTGTCCCAAATACGCAGCGCATGCGGGTCACTCAAGACCAGTGTCGAGGGAAGAGTTTGAGACGACGAGTTGGAAGTCCTCCCGAGTGCATATAGACCTTTTAGATACTGAATGCTGGCCTTTCTTATGTGGGCCTTAGTTTGGTCCAGCATGACTTGAGAAGAGTCGAGACCTTTGATCTCCACGATGGATCTATCCCGTCTGCTTTGTTGGTAGGAGAAGCGATCTGTCTGGATAACGTTATTGGTACAGTTACCCCAGGTCCCCCAAGTGGCTCCAAGAGAGGACTTGGAGATCGTCCTCACCTGCAGAGCTCCGCAAGGCTTCCGGCAGGATTCCCAGACACCAGCTCTCTCGAGGGTGCTGCCGCGGAAGGCAAGAGAGCTGAAATAGAAACCTAGGAAGCAGTGAGGATGCCAATACAACCAAGTGGAACATACAGGGGTTGCTTGTCTCCGTTGGGAGACATCTAAGAACCCGAGGTTCAAGGTCTTTCGTCTCAAATGTAGACTTGTGGCTGTACTGGGTGTGGTACAGGGAAGTGCTACTGGGTGTACTGGCAGGGGTTAGTGTAGAGAGGTACTACTAGGTGAACTGTGTTGATGAAATGCATCACAGCTGTAGAGATGGTAATGACACCGAGGCCAGGTATACTGTAAGAGCGTAGAACGAAAAAGTGGTGAAGTAAGGGGCTTGAGATGACATGCTGATAGACAGACTGTTGTTGTAAAGTGTTTTCAGGTAAAGTCTTTTCCCTCGTGTGTTTGTACCACATCACAAAGGGGGGAAAAAAAGTCTTAGAGCAAAGCTAATGCAGCTTGTGATATCAAAAGGTCTCTGAGAATAAAGACGTCAGTACCGGTGATGTACGGGAGAAAGATTATCCAGGACGCCTTCTTTTTCCAAGCTAGATTTTTAAATTTGCCGACATCAACACACGAACTTCCTCAGGCCGTTGGCACATTTACAATGACAGACTCGGGGAATATGACAAAATACTGTCTACATCTAAAAAGAAAAAAAAAAAAGCTCGAACGTCTGTTTAGACGACTTCCAAGGGGAACAAACCCGATGGCCAAGGTAGTGATGATATCCGCACTGCCTCCCACATCACTATTTCAGTTTTGTTGACTTCCATGGCCGTCTCAAGCGAAATGGTGTCTAGAAACCTTCCGAAAGCTCTTCGGAGTTCTATAAGCGAGTACAATCCAGATGTCGTCTCTATAACCAGGACTTAGGATAATTGTATTTATAACTAATCCAGACAAATCCCTTCATTGCGTCTGCAGGTGGAGCAGATGAGGTAAACTCATCAGGGAAAGCAAGGTCTCAGCAGTGCTGGACCAGACTTAAGGCCCGTCTACAAGCAGTAAGGGCCCGCCACTCGGAAATCATCCTATTCCCTTCTTCCTAGACTTTACCCTCGACACTCGTAAGACTTGTATCACGGGAGTGAAGTGCGGAATACGATCTGTGCAGGATGGCAACCAGCACCCCTACCTCGCCTCTAGGAGGTCACCTACCCAGGGGGGTTCCTCTCCCGACTTTACACATGCTGGGAAGCGCCTCGAGACATCCAGTAACATCGAATCCCAAGAAAACTTCCTACCCTCCAGAAGTCGTTAGTCGGGAGGTCGGTACACTTCCCAAAACGTACTAACACTAGGCGGATTTTATCGTCCTTCCCCAAACGCACGGAGGAGACCTCACTCCCCCAGGGACGAATCCTCCGAAGAGTCATGATGAAACGCCAGGGCCAGTCGAACTCCCTCTGGTGTGGGGCCGAATCGCTCGCATCACGGGAAGAAGGAGAAGAATAACGATCGTCTCGTATTTCAGCGGCCACGAGTCATATCTCGTATTGTAGCAGCCTTGAATCGTCCACATGAACTGCGCTGTCCAAAAGAGAGAGAGAAAAAAAAAATTATAGAAGCATCAGCCAGCTGGCGACAGTAATGCCTACAGCAGGACGCCCCAAGGCAGCAAATGCATCAGGTCTAAATTGGACCCAAGGACAATGAACTAGGGGGTAGGAAAGAGAGATTGTCTTGAAAAGGGTTTCGGGTTATTGCCTGTGTCACGGGCCGGGACCAATCACCATCCGGAGGAGACATTAGCAGCTGCTTCGGCCTGGGAGTGGAGGGAAGGGGAGGAGAGGACGGGTTAACTGCCCTGGCATCCGTCCGTCGTCTTATTGATTCCCTGGAACGACGACACTGTTGCCAGTCCTTGGGATCAAAGGGGAGGTCGTGGTGCGCCCCCCCTAGTGTAAAGCGTCGTTTGCGTCATCCAAGCACAGACAACCGTTTTACTTCACGTGCACAGTTGGCCAAAGACACTGTTCAAGTAGAAGATTTAGTAAAAATCCGCAAATTTCAAGAAATTTTACGTAATATGTGGAAGTCTAGTGACTCTGCCTCAGTCCAGTGACGCTTACCTAAACCTGCCAAGGTACAAGTTAACCTGTGAATTAAGACAGTTTCTCAGTCCAGGATTAAACTGCCACTTACAGCCTAGGTTTAGTAAGATTAACATGAAGGTGGGGTTGGCACTGTTATCTCATTCCTTCCACAAGATCACCATAAAGCCAGGCTTAACAAAACGACTACGGTTCGGAGAGCACCAAGCGACATAGTTATACCAAAAGTTCTCTGTTCACCCCAGAGCTTCGTACGACAAGCTGTTCAAGAACAGAACAGCGTAGAGGATTTGGTGATAAGGAAAGCTTGTAAATCCAGCATTTATGTCCTTCAAAACAGAGAAGATAACGACAGCAAGTTAGTTATCCAATCTGAATGACGGCAACAAATTTTCGTCGCCTTAATTCCCATCCACCCGAAACTCTGAAAAAGATGGCGATCAGATCTGCCTAAGCTCCTGATGCTGGAGCGGATCACCAACACTTATCTCCCTCATCACAGGACAGTACAGCCCGCGTTACGTACATGGCAGTGTGATGGTACATAATACCGGCAGTCCACTCCGCCCCATAATCTCCCAGGTCACTCACTACTCCTACGCGCAGGTTGGCTAAACGGATCAGCTGGATAGTTTCTCCCTACATTCCTGTCATGCACTCCCTCTGACCAGCTGATGAATTTACTGACATGCTCCCTAGCACTTGAACTAATGAGCTCTTGGTACACATTAAGCGTTATTATTAGAGCCTGCCTAAGTCTTGCTTACGAGAACCGTTCGCCATGAGACCTCTTCCACCGAGGAACGAAATTCAAGTCAACAACCGATAAAAAGAGAGAAATGTGTTCAGACTCGACTAGTTAGTTACTCCCAGCCAAAAACAACCCGGAACTTTCCTTCGAGTTTATTACAAAAAACCTAGATGTCTCCTGCCTATCGGACTGACGAAGGTATCTTGAAGGAAACAATAGATGGGAACATTTTCTGCAACATTCCTGAAGATCGTCTGGGCATCATCATTTACTACAAGAAGAAGAAAACTAGAGACTACATCATGAGAAACAACCTCACACAGTGCACAATACACGACTACAGTTACCCACTGTAAGTTACAAGTACTCCTGCACACTTGAAGGTTGTAAGTTTCAAAACAACGTGAACTACATCGGTATGACTACTACATCACTCAGTCGGCGCTTAACACTTCATCTTCAAAACGGAGGCCGTAAAGTACATATGCAACAACAACAAGAACTTCGCTCGCCAGCATCTTACTGACAACAGGAGTACAGATAACAGAAGCCACGTACCTGAGAGAATATAACCCCTTCATAAATCATCAAAGTACAGGACAAGCTGGGACTGTACAATTATTCTCTACCGCACCTCATATGACCCCACTCTCTACCTCCACAGGACTTTGTCAGGAGCGGAGACCTCGAAGTCAAATCCCCCAGCTGTTGACCCAAAGTCTTTGACCCCAACCGACCGCACTACTACGCATGAACTCCGAGGGAACGCGGTCCACCGATCAACATATAATCTGCGTCACCGCTCTCTTCAGTAACACTTTTACTCTTTATATTGTGTTGTGTCACTTATAATCATTTTTGACTGATGATGAGAAGTGTTCGTGTGCCCGAAATGTCTCTTATATTTAAACAATGCAATGAAAGTGAACATAGGACATTTGATTCACACTATCTGATGAAGCAAATCGTTGGGTGAAGAAAACTGAAAAAAAA
Organism: Panulirus argus; assembly: GCA_038088735.1. Lineage (NCBI taxonomy): Eukaryota > Metazoa > Arthropoda > Malacostraca > Decapoda > Palinuridae > Panulirus > Panulirus argus. The sequence goes on along the minus strand of JAYMFT010204961.1, from coordinate 130 downwards.
TAAAAAGCTAGTGAGTATTAGATATACACTGTTCTGTAAAGGACAGCGTATTAATATATATATATATATAGGGGAGAAAGAATACTTCCCACGTATTCCCTGCGTGTCGTAAGAGGCGACTAAAAGGGGA
>JAYMFT010204950.1:0-11609 GCA_038088735.1 Panulirus argus | reverse complement strand
GAACAGAGAAAGGGGCCAAGTGAGGATTTTCCCACTAAGGCTCAGTCCTCTGTTCTTAACGCTACCTCACTAACGTGAGAAAAGGCGAATATGCGTGAAATATATATATATATATATATATATATATATATATTACCGTTTTTTGTCTATACAGCAGTGCTTCCTATTAGCTGTGCCTGTATGTGCTTAACAGAACGAATCGCTGGACCGGATCTATTATCCTTTTCATTGTGATTCTTCATTGTTCAGTCACTGCATCTTTTCGAACAGAACTTTTTGTGTGTGTTTTGTAGTGTTTGGCTGGTTGTATATCATACTGTGGTGCCCAAACGTGCTGTAGCTTGAGAGGAAAATAATATTCTCCTGCGAGTCTGCTTGGGGAAACTGCGCGGATTTTGAGTAACGCGGACTTCTCTCGTAAGCCTAACATCCAAGGTAGTGTCTTTTCTGTGATTTTTTTTCTGTGTTTTATTACGTAACCACTGAGGCTGAACTTGTCCTATTTTGTTTGCCAACTTTTTCCTTTTTTTGCACAGTAGAGGAATCCCGGGCTCGTGGGCAAGGAACTTGGTCAGTTCTCATAAAGCCGAAAATTTGGTGACCATATTTAAGATGTTGTACTAAGCCTTATTTTCGGTAAAAAATAATTTGTTTACCATTTCAACTTCCCAGCAGATCAACAGCGTTGTGTGTGCTGTGGGAAGTTTGGCGTCCAGTTTTCCAATCTTGCGATGCCTTGGATTTGTAGGTTTTGCCTGGACAGACGGACGCTGGAGGAAAAGCTGGCATCAGCTACTGATAAGAAGAACTGTTCTCATTCACATCGTCGAATTCTGTTTGCTGAGAGAATCAGGGAGTGAGGCATTAACGTCGGGCAGCTGTCACTGCTGTCATTCGACAGAATCAGGGCGTGCGAAGCTGCGGTGGAAAAGTCTTTGGGGCCTGGTTGTGGATAGGTAGCTTCAGTTACGGTGCATTACACATGATAGCTAGAGACTAAGTGTGAGCGGATGTGGCCTTTCTTCGTCTGTTCCTGACGCTGCCTCGCTAACGCGGGAATTTGTGATCAAGTATGAAATAAATGAATATGCATACACTGTAGTTTATAGAATATATATAATCTATTTGCTATATAGTGTATTAGTGGTCGCCTGTGTGACTCACCCATGACCTGTGTGCCTCCACTCGACTGTTACACACCACTCGTCGTCCTCGCCTGCGCCTCACTGCCTCTCATTCTTCTTCCTCCTCGTTGCTGCTCCACCGCCCAGTCACTCTCATCTCCTCCGATAAGATGCTCAATAAACCATTGTCAGGAGTAAAAGAGGAAGGAGACCTTGGGAGGGATTGTTAGGGATGACCTAGAATGCAGATAACTGTGCCTCCCTGTATATGGTAAAGCCAGCGGGGTGATACGTTCCATAACTAGAAAAATTATCCATAATACGAATGAGACAATGATCGCTCTTTACGAAGTCCTGGTCAGACCATATTTGCAATACGCTGCTCATTTCGGGTCACTGACCTTAATTAAACACGAAGAAAAGTTAGAAAGATCAACAAAACTAATTCTGTCGCTCAGAAAGAAGCCTTGTGACACAGCTAGATTTTTTTTTTCTAAGTAAAGGTAGGTTTGAGGAGATGTAAAACAGGTTTTCAGATTCCATAATAAATTCAATATAACATACGAAGATTTCTTCTTATTAGACAGAAATTCATCGATCAGAGATGATGGTATTTGGTGACAGGGAAGGTCATGTAATCGCAACTCGGGCAAGTTTTTATCAGCTGTACCGTTGTGCAACTGGGGAATAACCGACCCCCAGAAGCTGTCAGTAGGAACACTTATCAGAACCTTCAAATCAAGACTAGACAAAAACCACAGAGTTACCTAATATCCAGTATGAAAAAGATTTAAGAAAAAGATATATTTTTGTCACTGAACTCAACCACTTTTTTCCTGCTCAGGTTCGGGACTCCTCCTCAGCTGAAGTAGGGATCGTTTTCCGTTCACACTTTCCTTTGGAATGTCCATTGCAGTATCCCTCCATACTGCATGATGTTCCGTCTTAGAATTTTCCTGTCGGCTGTTGTGCCAGATAGAGCAGTGGGTGGAGAGGTGCCCTCTACCTTACTTTCATGTCTCTTCCTCTCCACTTCACCCATCGCGCCTCCAGTTCATCCATTACTCCTCTGCTTCACCCATCAGCCTTTCCCTTCATCCACTGCCTCTCAGGCCCCCTCAACCATCACCTCTCAAACCAACCTCACTCATCACGCTTCAGGCTTCCTCACCCATCACCTCTCAAGCCTTTCAGACCTCCTCACCCATCAGCTCTTGATCTCCATCATCCAGTACCTCTCACACATCACAACCCTCCCTCACCCATCACCTCTCAGTCCTCCTCACCCACTGCTCCTCAGGTCCTAACACCCATCACCTCTAAAACTTCCTCGCCCATTAACTCTGAGACTTCCTCACCCATCGCTTCGTAAGACCCCTCATCCATCACCTCTCATCGCTCATCACCTATCAAGCCCTCTCACCCACCACTTCTCAATCCCCGTTCTCCCATTACCTTATGCCCCATCACCCATGGACCCTACTGTATCTTCACTTCCCACCTGCGTCTTTGCTCAAAATTATATACTTCATTAAAATCAATGAAGGCCATATCGTGTAAAATTCTGCTCAGTAAAGCTTTTTGTTTTCCCACATTTTCACCTTTGACGATTAATTTCCGGATGAATAACTTTTTCCAGCTTCCACGAGTTAACGCGAGCGGTGAGTGAGGTGAGTCTAGTAATGAGGAAGGCGAGCCTAGTAGTGAGGGAAATGAGCTTAGTCATGGTAGGGCGAGCCTAGTCATGAGTGAGGCGAAGCGAGCCTAGTCATGGATAGGGCGAGTCTAGTAATGAGTGTGATTAGCTTCCCGTTCCTCCGCAGGGAGTAACCCCTCACCGTCCCTACCCCATTATTCCACTGCCTCACACCCATCCCTCACGTAATGGCCCCATTCCCCAAGCTTTATCTTGCTCTCGTCACCACGACGTGCTCCCCATATTTTCCCTTCCCTTTAAACACACAACGCCTCCCTTCCCTTCCCCTTCCTTCCCTTCCATTCCTTCCCTTCCCTCACCCATCACCACATGCCATCCACCTCTTCTCACCCATTACCACAAAACCACCTGACTGGTCAGCCAAGTCCCATCGGTCTCTCTTCCTCTACACACTACTCGTCCCTCTCCACAACCCTCAGCCACCTAATTAGCCCTCTCATCCTCTGCCACAGCCCTCGGCCTCCATTGCAGCCCTCGGACCTTCACCACAGCCCTTAGCCTCCTCCACAGCCCTTATGCCTTCACCACCCTCACAACAGACAGCACCTCACCGTGAGTCTTGGCACCATACTTACCTCGCCCTGAGCTGCCCCCGACTTGTCTCCGACTCGCCCTCTTCCATTGCTTGTAACACGGGTCGTGTCTTCTTCCTTGTAACACGAATCATGTTGCATGTAACACGAGTCGTGTTGCATGTAACACGAGTCGTGTTGCATGTATCACGAGTCGTGTTGCATGTAACACGAGGCGTGTTGCATGTAACACGAGTCGTGTTGCATGTAACACGGGTCGTCTTGTATGTAACATGGGTCGTGCCTTGTTGTTTATAACACTGTTTGCGTCTTGTTGTTTGTGTCACCGGTCGCGTCTTGTTGTTTGTGTTAGGTGTCGCGTCTTGTTGTTTGTGACACGGGTCGCGTTTTGTTTGTGACACGGGTCGCGTCTTGTTGTTTGTGTCACGGGCCGTGTCTTGTCGTTTGGGACACGGGTCGTGTCTTGTTTGGGACACGGGTCGTATTTTGCTGTTTGTGTCTTGTTACTGTTAACATGAGTCATTCCATGTTGCTTTCAGCGAGTCATGTCGTGTTGCTTGTAGTATCAGTCTTGTCATGTTGCTTGTAAAGTGCATCATATTTTGACAATGTAATTCCTTGTATCATTTCCCCTGTTATTTATCGCTTTGGAAGTTTTCATTTTTGTTACTTTCTTATCAAAGCAACGAAGTCGTAGCAAGGCTGAAATTTGTACAATTTCCACGGCTTGTGAATGATGCAGTATCTTAATATAATCTTGACTTGTCGTTCAGATGAATGCTGCACTGTGAAATAATTCGGGAAATCGGAAATGGGAAAATTGCAGCGAGTCCGTGCTAGCAATTTCTCTGCTTCGTTATGTCAAAGAGAAACATAAATTTTAGGGGAGAGAGATTTTACGTAATATTTTTGAATCTCTTGCCATGCTAATGCATGGATCTGGGAACCACAGTCTACCAGTTTGATTGTAGTCAGTCCGTAGATACTGCTCTTGCTGTCGATGAAGTTTGTATTCCTCTCTCTCTCTCTCTCTCTCTCTCTCCATTTGCATGGAGTGGATCGGGTCCATACAGCCATCCATGCACCTGTTATTAGAATCGATTTCCAGCGAGTAGCATCCGTAGCCCCGGTTCCACCACCTGGCAAATGACGAGGGTAGGGAGCCCCAGCTGCCCCGGGGGTAGGTAGACTTGGCTGGCCCCCCGCCCTTGTTCCTCGCATGTGCTCATTCACCAGAAATACTGTCTCCTGATTGGTCGAACGTTCTCCTTGTATCTTCTCCTGAAGTTTATTCAAAACACGTAGCCACAGGAAATGCTTTTATTTTTATTTTTTTTTTTTGACAAACTGATATTGTTTGTGAGATCATTTTCCACTTTTGGCGTATAGAAATAGGTTGGACGACATTTTGGCTGACTGTTTTATTTATCGAGTAATTGTCCCTAGGTCGACTGTCCGTCTCTTGTTGTACTGAAATGTAACGAACCTGATCGTGTTACAACGCTGTTTATCGAGAGGTGACAGTGGAAGGTGTAACTAAACCATATCGTAATCAGGTAACTTGCATACTGTACTATATAATCCGTTCAGTTAATGAACTGGTAAAAATATTCAGTAATATATATGCAAATGGATTTGTGATTATAGTTGTTTATTTCATTATATGACCCTACAGTTGTAAATTCAAATAAATTTTAGGTATTTGGAGAGTCCGGAGGCTATGCCATTTGGTTCGTCCTGTGTTCATGAGGACCGTCATGTCAAAAACAAAAAATTCCCAGAGTTTTTCTTCGTAACTATATTTTCCCGCGGTGAAAGCTATGCGCTGGCCCAACGTTTTGGCAGGATCTCGTAAGTTATGACCAAGTTTCTCTCTCTCTCTCTCTCTTTCTCTCTAACACACACACACGCGGTCCTCTGTCACTGCAACACTGATTACTCACCATCAGTGATCAGAGGGACTACCACCGTGCAGGTTGTGCTGTCCAATGCTAACTAGAAAGCCTTAGGTACGCGCGTCAGGGTAAGGCGAGACATCAACATAATGGCGAATTATGCAGATTTAATCCAATTCTCTTCACTTATTATCTTACTACTTCTAGCCTTCCTTGGAATTAGGTTACCAACTACCTTTGGGGTAAACTTTTCCCTCTTTAAAGTTCTGAGTTCGTGATGTGGTATTCCTCACGTGCACACCACTGGCCGGCCGATGTTGCTGAGCGAGTGTTGTCCTGCGTCGCATCCTTTTTCTGCATATAAACAGTTTTTCGATTAGCGTTACCGTTAACGGAATTCATGTTCTCGCTCGGGTCCGTAGTTTGTGGATAACATGTTTTCAACGAAGGATTATGTATAAAACAACTGTTGGGGTCGTGTGCATGTCTGAGGTCAGCGTGGCATGAGCGTCTGCATAGTGAGGTCTTCCACAGCCCGGCCACCCTCACACCCCACAGGAGCCTCACTCTGCAGGGTCTTCGTGAGTGGTAAAAGGAGGCAGCATCTTGGGAGGCTAATTGTACCCTTAACACACGTTATGTCTGGGCGGGCCGGTAAGTCTAGCAGTTCCAGCTGGGTGCTGTCATATCTCCCAACTAAAGCAATGCTAAAATCCCGTGCTCGAATAACAATGTATTATCTTGTGACTTTCAAGTTTTATGTATTGTATACTTCATATTTTGAAATAGTATTGTGGATCATAATTTGCTGGCGTAGTTATAGGAAAATACAGGAAACACTTTTTCTGCTAATTTTTGTTTGTATAGACGAATTGCTTCTCCAGCTTTCTTTGCATTTCTTCCTATGAGCTCACCGCGAAGATTGTCTGTTTCCAGTTAGTAGTCCCGTCTCGTTTGTTAATACTTTTAGACGAAATAATTGGGTGAATTTAGAATCGTATCCCCATTTCAGAATACGTGAAGGACTTAACACATACATTATCAATAAAGAAGTTATTTTCGAATTTCGTCGCCTTCGATCTCGCTAGATAAATATACATTTCTCGTATATGTATTGCTTAAGGTATATGAAGGTGGATCTAGCTGTGAGGATCGCTACTCATCTCCGTTTTTCACTGTTTTAACTGCGCAGGTCAGCACCACAGTTAAACTTGAGCGAGTGAATGGAAAATTAACTATGCAGTCTTCACTGTATGGGCCAAAAAGGTGGCCTGTATAGTTCAACCGGGGTGAAAAACAGAGCGTTTTGCATCGGTCTTTAGATTTAATTTGTGTTGGAGTTTTCAGATTAGTATGTGCTGTATATAGATCATAAACGAACCTAATAAATCTGTGCATTACTCAGTGACTGCTTTCCTTACCAACTTCCAGTAATTAAAAGGAAAGAAAAGGATTTAACAGGTTGCTTGTGCAGTCCACGTGGAACCTTTTGTTTGATTATGCCACTGACTTTCGCGGTCATGATCATTGACATTACTGTCATGGATCAAGGTCATTGGCAAGAAGGAAACTGGCAAATTTTGACAGCATCGCATGTCGTTGCCGGACAGGTCTACGTAAATCTAAATTTTACAGTTACGCGGCCCGACAAGTCGAACTCAGGATAATAGGAACAGAAGGCTGACGGCGTATCACTGGACCACCGATAGAACAAAACCGATATCTGTGGAACTACTATTTACAGTTTCAGGGTACTAGAGTTTGGGTGGCCTGCCTACCCCTACAGCCTCACAGTGAGTGGGCGGGGCCCTGGAACTTTAGTTGGCAGTTCCAGAGAGGCCGGTTTTGTTCCATCGATGGTTCAGTGATACGCCATCAGCCTGCTGTTCCTATTGTCCTGAGTTCGAGTGTCGGGCCGCGTAACTGTAAAATTCAGATTTACGTAGACCTGTCTGGTAACGACATGCGATGCTGACTATAGTTTGTATAGGTGCAACTATTGCACCACTTGCCGGTTGTCAGGACATAGGGGTAGCGACCATGATGGTATCCCCTCCCCCAGCTCCTCCTTCCCCTTGTTATCGCTTGTAATCATTCCTCAGTCCACAAGATGTTTCGTCTGTGGATAACAGGCTTTGATAAACAAAGAATTTATAGAAATGCAGGTTGACGCTCACAAACAAAAAAAGTGCTGATGACTTAAATTTTTATAACACGTGCGATATGTTTCCGGTTGGAAGCACCACCATAGATACGTTTCAGGACCGACTCGACAAATAATTTGCTTTAAGTCTACGACTTGACAATAGGTGCGCCTCAGTAGTTATATTTAAAGGGTATTTCTCCTTCAGTCATCTGCTTCCATTTCTACTCTTGCCGCACTGATTTCTGCTTCTGATTTCTTTCATTACCATAAACAGCTTCGAAAGGACTTTTCCCGTTTGTTTTCCTCTCTGTGTAACTGATTTTTTGTTTGTTTGCGCTTCTTGCAAGGCGTGCGCGGAATAAACTCGAACGATGGGGTACACGAGGGTCGACTTCCGTCAGTGGACTGAACCAGGGCTTGTGAAGCGTCCAAGGAGAAACCCTGAAGGCTTATTGAGCCTGGATGTAGATAGGGGGTTGTGGTTTCGGTGCATTGCACATGACAGCTAGAGAATTGATTTGAGCGAATGCAGCTTTTCTTCGTATGTCCCTGGCGCTACCTCGCTAACGCGGGAAACTGTGGAGAAGTATGAAATGAAAATACAGATTTTTGTGCAGTGCAGTAATGTTTATTACTTCCATATTTGGCTGATTGATGATGCCAATAATTAAGCCATTTCTAGACATGAATCCTAGTCTCATCAAAAATCCACTTCCTGACTTGGATTGAAGCCAAAATCTTTATTGAGTCACAAACGTATTCAGGGAATTTGGTTCTTATAAAGATTGGGTTGAAATGAGTGAGCTGAGACACTTTAAGACAGTATAGAACAGATTAAAAGGACACTTACATGAATGTCTAGTTGGGGATCACCACCGTCGCTGCCATGCAACTTACAAAGACAAGACTTCGAACATGTTTTCATCATAAGTGTAATGAAAACACCTGATAAAGCATTCACTTGATCAGCCACATGCACAGAACCAAAGGCGCGTCCAGAAAAGGTTCAGAAAAGGACATCATATTCCACTCGTCAGGAGGTGCTGACCGCTCTGGTCCTCCATGCCCTATACCCATACGACGCTTGGGAAAGAGGCGACAGCACCACTCTCGTAACCTTCACCCCAAGTCGCTAGAGAGCCCTCGTCCCCTAATTGCTGTACGGCGGTTTAACCGTACGGAGATGCTGCATGTTTATGTCGAGTCTGTTTAAATCCCGTACCTGTATTTTAAACCGGATGTGTTCATTGTTATTATTGCGTCTGTTTATATTTAGCCTTTGTCTGATGCCAGCTCAGTAAGACATTATACTCCATGAGAGCTCAGAAAGACCGCTCACTCAAATGTGCTGCAATGCCTACTGCCTCTGTCTTCTGGGTGCAAGATTCACATGCTATGAGTGGATATTGTGACTTTCAGAAGATACTGTTAAAGCGTATGGCCACTAAGGCCAGTGAGACACTGAAAGCTGTTGCATGAAGATCAAATCAAGCAAAGAAACAGCCGTGAAGCAACTTTCCGCCAGCTTGCAGTGTACATATATCAGGTTGTTGGTAAGACTCATGCCATAATATTGACTGCTCTTTGAGACTGGTATATTGATATGTTGATTGAATGGCATGGATAAACGACAGTTTTGCAGCAGCAATACCCCCAAGTTCTTTCGTGTCAGCCTTACATTTCGATAGCCATATTGTAGACGTAAAGTTACGATAGTCTTCTTGGAACAGCTCCTGCTGTACTAAATCATGGAGGCAAATTGCGCCTCGTACACGGATGTTATTACATACAAGCCAAACTCATAGAACCTCACAGAACTATGATTTGGCCACTGGTATCAAAGTACCTTGGACATTGTAATATACTTTGTCTCTGATCCAATATACAATCAACCGACAGGTATACTTTGTGAGAGCTGCTGAAAAACCGAGATTCTCAGACACAAGGTACGGACGTGTGGCGTCCGTAGCTCAAGATTTGTTGTGTCGTAGATTGCGTCGTCGAAGCACGCAATATTGCCAAAAAGTCAAGCATGTAATTCTTGGCTCCTGTTTGCCGAAATACATAACTATTTGGTCACTTTGCCCAAAGTGAAGACTAAAAGCTGTTATATAAATAGAACATTAAAGCAGTCCACACACTCCCAAAGCTCCATTTTTTTTTTCTATATCATCCTGGACTCTTAAGAACAACTGCACAAATGAAGAAACCTTGTGACCGTGTTATAACCCTTGTCAATTGATATTATTTACAGAGCTGTTCTTCCTGCTGTTCCTCCGCCATCTACCCGCCTTAGAAGGTAACATTCTTGCCGCAGCCAAGCAGAATCTGGCTGTTTGAGATAAAAGAAAAACGTTCTTGGTCAGAAAGTTCAATGAATGATATGGGAGAAGCAAAACCATTTGGCTAGTTACAGAAACGGGAACATTCCGTACGACCGCTCCAATCATGGCTATATTTAGCAATGCTGGTCTCCGAGACCTCCTGAGCTGGATCTGTTACTGCGCTTCTGGAAGATGGCCATTTCGATAGAGCCACGGAAGGAATAGAAGTCGATGGAAGCAATACAGCATCTGAAATGAAGGTACTTTGAAACTTGAGCGAATGGAACATCGGAGCCTGTCAGGGATAAACTATCATGGGTGTAGTAGTCTACACCGACGTACTGGCGACACGCGTATCGTCTGGCTGATGCTGTAAGAGTTTTGGTGATGTGTGTTATTATTTTATAAATTATGGAGGAAGAAAAACTTAGAAATCTGCTCACTCCCATGATCTACACAAGATGTAGTTTCTCTGTGATTTAATGAGCTGCAAGAGAAAGGAACTGGAGCTTGCATTTTTTTTTTTTTTTTTTGGTATATGATATGGGTCTGTTTATATGACGAGACTAGTAAATCTAAATACTTGTCAGTCTGCAGTTATGAGATGGTGTTACCAGAGACCCATCTCTTCAGTATAGCACTATTTTAGGAAGGACGCCTCGCAGTTTTTTTTTTTTTTTTTCACAGCCCCTACACTGCATTGCTCAAACGGCTGAGCAGAAGACGAAAAGGGTCTTTACGATACAAGATCCCAAAAGATGCCGTTGCATGATGTATTGATAAGGATGAGTAACAGATACAAAAGTCTGGGTCCACAGAGGGTTGCTTGACTGCAGTCATCGCAAGGGACCCCGATCTCTCAATGAAAAGTACATTAAAAAGAAGAAAACTAGAAACGCTGCAGATGGCTTCCCAACCGCCGAGCAAAACTTAGACGATTCACCCATACCTTGTATACAGGAGGGGAAGGATTCTTTATTATATGATGATCTCTTCCAGCTCCATATGTTTTGCCTGCTTAAATGAATAGGGCAGTATTTCTTTACATATAAAAAAAAGCTGAAAATGCTTTCATCAGCCTTCCGGGTGCTGAATGGAATGGCTATGATGCACTTCTCTAAGACTTACCCAAAGATACCGAGTTATGTTCTCCAGCTTGTGAGTTCATCTTCTCCGAACAGTAATAAGAGCAACCCTGTAACAGGTCAACATCCAGGGGTAGAAAGAGAGACGAAGCTCGGGGCATCAAGGACAATTTCAGATCAAAGATAAGGACACTGTCAGAAATGTCCCACTTGATGGAAGGAATTCCTCAGATGGCAACAGAAAAAGATATAGCAATATATCTTGTCCACCAGTTGCAATAGCTTACATGGTATTTATGGGGCTGGTACCATTTGATTTTGGAGCGAATAGTACCACTGTTGTTGCAGAACGAATTTAAACATACTACTGAAACAAGAATCCAAACCCCAGGTCTTAAACAAAAGGTAATGATGGTTGTATAAAATCCAGTCTGCCTTACCAGACAGTATCGAGGGAATTTCTGGAAGCGCATTGCTTCGAAATGATTGATAAACGTACCTTGCAACACATGTAAAACGTCTCTAACCTGGGATAAGTAAATAGTTTTAATGGAGTGTATTGTGTAATACAAAAAACGAACATGTACAAAATTATATATATATTTATGGACTTCCGTGGTGTAGTGGTTAGAGTTCCTGACAATGACGCATTCACGGGCCGCCCAGGGTCGAGCGCATAGGTTCGAATCCTGGTTGCAGCAGTCGGTTCACGGTTAACCCAGCTGTTCATCCACCCCTAGGGGTTGGTCGATAAAATGGGTACCTGGCTCAGGCTAGGGTATATA
>JAYMFT010204939.1:0-11609 GCA_038088735.1 Panulirus argus | reverse complement strand
ATAGATAGATAGATAGATAGATAGATAGATAGATAGATAGATAGCGTTAACGAGATGGCCTTGATTAGGGTCACAGTTGTCTGTGCCTTTTCAGCTAGCATAAAAGAAAGCACATATTGACTTTCATGTCAACCGCTTTCGGAGAATAGTTAAGGACATAAAGTGTCATCTAGGAAATGCAAGAAATGCTAGAACTGCATTCAAGTTCAGGTTTAGAAAATATTCAGGAAGCTGTTCATATCATACATAACACGAGAAATAGAGTATGCTTCTCAGGTTTGATCAAAGCACGTAAAGAAGCAAGAGAGTTAATAGAGAAGGTCCACAGAAGTGCAAGAAAGATGACCCCAGAATTAAGGGAGCGAGTTACAGGGAGAGGCAAGAAGCTTTAAGTCTGCCCATTTTGGAAGAGAGAAGGGTGAGCGGTGACCTAAACATAACATTTCTTTGAAACACATTGGGATGGAACAGTCATAGTATATACTATGTAATTATCCAAGACTTTTGTTTAGAAAAATATAAGGAAATATTTCTATCGTATAAGTGCTGGATGAATGGAATGAAACGACTGAAGACAAAGGTAATGCAGACAGCATACAAAAATTTAAGGAGTAGTTTGACAGATGGGACCTTACGAGTGCAAAACACTGTACTTTCACAGTACGAGTATGTGTAGATACCCATAAGTAATCACCCCAGTCTAAGCCAGGAACATGTTTATTGACCAACGTCAAGGCGAGCATGAATATCTGGGATTGGCTTTTTGGGCCTACTACCACTCCCAGAATTCTGACCCAGGAGGGCTAGTGCATGAAGCATGGTCAGTTAGGTCAAACATGTATGTTTGTATGATTCACGTACATATATATGTAGATTTGAGTTCATATGTAAGTGCATTTGAGAATGTGTGCGTTTCGATGAGAAAGGGAAAGAGTGACTTCGTCAATATTGACCATTACAAACTCTCTTCACTTGCCAATGTTTACCAAGACAATTTTTATGACGCTTCGTTTGATGTTTGTTTGAATGTCTTTTTCTGTGTCTCCTGGGAGACGAGGGAGCCTGAGGCAGCCTTTGTGAGGGGCGGAGACTGTCAGGCAGTGTATAGGAACGGCCACCTACCTCTCCGGAGAGATGCAGGGCGTGGCACTACTGCTGGAGGCGCCCAAGATAAAAACTCCAAATCTCATGCACGTCAAAGAAATTCCAGCCCGGCCGGATATGATTCCTGAAAGCCAAAGAGTATTCAGAAACGGAAGGGTCAGGTTAGTTTATGTTACGATATGGCTAAGGACTATTAGCGTCATCAGGTTTTAAGTCGGGTATGGTGTCAGCTCTGTCATCGCTATGATGTCCATGCTCTTGTAAAATTGGTTGGAAGCATTATGTCAAGATATATTGATACACGAAAATATAATAAAGAGTGATATACAACCTTATACATAGATACATAAACGTACACAAAAAACACATTTACATGCACATACACACTCATTTACTCTAAAAACACACGGGCACAAGAAACAAACTCTCATATACATCCCCCACACACTTACACGCACTGTGAAAAACACAAAAACGGCACACAATAAAAAATATTAGACACTAGAACACATAAACTCACTCAAAAACAAATGTATACAAACATACACCTACGTATACACATGTATTAAATTCCTGTAGTCTAGAGGGGAGAGAGAGGTTCATGAACTGTTGATGATTCTTCCTGATGCTGGTTTTATCCCTGTCCAGCGGTGATGAAGATGTTCTCTCGACGATGGGTTTGTCCCAATTGGTGTGACTGTGGGTCCACAGAGGAATGGCTTCGGATGTATTATTCGTCCAGTTGTGGCAAGCGCTGCATCCTGAGATGAAACTGTGATCGTATTCGCCTGCCTGCAGCGCCTCTTGCAGGTTCGTAGCAACATCATACACACCGATTCACTGGAGTCAACAGTAAATAGCATAAAGGATGGAATAGCAGTCTGGGGAGCAGTCGGGTTCCGATATCCCCTGCGAAGGTTCAAAGCTTTCTCGATGGTAGACTTAAGTATCTCGTCGTATTTCCTGAGCGTGTAAGAAAGAAATGGAAATACTGATAGGCTATTTGGTTCTCTCGAGGCACTTTCTGATTAAAGAAACATGTGAAGAGTAGAAATGAATATATGATACTAAAGGAAAAAGGCTTGTGAAATTGTAACTGCAGGGATTTAAAAAATGTCGGCCATAGACTTAAAGCAAAATATAACGTCAAGTATATTTTCCAACGTACCTATCCTATGATTCTGCTGGTACTTATACTTAATGGTTAATCATTCCATGTGTTAGAGATCCTGTAAAAAAAAAAGAACGTACTTTCTTCAGTCGAAGTATAAGGTCGCAAATAAGTTCGTATTCCAATATAGCGAGTGAAATTAAGCTGACGCAGCCTATAAGAGCTGCTTAGAATAAGATTGCCAAAGTCATTGATCATTAACGATCAGTGTAATAGATCACTTTAGTCTTCTCCTGTACAAGCTGAATGAAATCGGGCTGTCCAATAGGATTTTTTTCTGCACAGAGTATTCATGGTTGTAACGCAACAGTAAGTAGTAAAAAGAGAGAAGTATCATCTTCATCTTGAATTTGAATGCAATAACTATGAAGTTTTTTTTTTCATGTTTTATAGCGTATCGACAAACTGTTTACCTCACTAGGTTATCTGAAATTATCACATCTACGTCCGTAACCTCATATTTACCTTATGAAACTCAACGAATTAATAACGTATTTTCACTTTTTGTTTCTACTGCTGATGTGTAAAATTTTGCACTTATCAGTATCGTTTTCCTCCTATGAGTCCATTCTATGAATTTGTCTGTCAGCTTGTGGCTACAGACGTTTAATGTATTTGGCAGATTCATTTTCCTGCTTTGAAGCGACTTCGTATTTTCATTTCTTAAAGTAAAGTACATTATCAGTGTCATCAATATACATCAAGAATGGAACTGGTCTCACGATTCATCCCTGTGGCACACGACTTGTTACGTCTAACCATTCTGAGGCCTGACCATTAATCTCAACTCTTTCTTAACAGCCATTCAACCAATTCTCTAATCATTAGAGTACAACAACATCTATAACACGTGGATCACATTTGCTAGAATTCTTTGATGCAGGACTTTATCAAATGCTTTCTGAAAACTTAAATGAAGGATGTCAACCGTTTCTTCTTCATTACATATGTTGATTATATTATAGAAGACCGGCAAGACATGAACGATTGCTTCGAAAACTATTCTGGAATTGTTAGGTGTATGCTAATCCTCTAAATGGTCTGCAATCTTGTCTTGAATCTTAATCTCCATAGGTTTGACAAGCAAGGCCGTCAAGCTATTTAGGTAATATTTTTTGTGCTGGGTTTTATTATTTCTGTGTGTGTGTGTGTGTGTGTGTGTGTGTGTGTGTGTGTGTGTGTGATCTATGTCCCAAATCTTATCTTCCATTCATACTAGAGCCTCCACCTATATCTTCATATGGGTAGCAGCGGTCCTAACGCCTAAGGCTTCACCAGGTAATATACACACAATGTCAATAATCATTTGGACGGAGATGATTGTGTATTCAAAGGGGTTAGGGGAGAGGCGCTGCTGTTCCCTATGCTCCTTGAGAATAGCGAGGTCAGCAAACTAGGGACTGTTTTGCCTGCCAAGGAGGAATCATCTAACCCCAAATGTTTATCATAATAATCAGGTTGTCTATGGTAGCTTTGGAAGTTAGGTAGGAAGACTGAAGGTCTGCAGGTCACCTTAATAAGTCCTATTTGCTGAGTGGATCTCATGTACATCAAAATACAATATCGAAGACACACTAGCACAAATGGAATGGAACGGAAAATAAGTAGGGAAGTAAATCATTGATTAAGAACTAACAAGGAAGTGCTCTTCCAGAAGATTGAAAATTTTCCTGATATCTAGTTTGACGAGGGTTTTGTCGTATGGAAGGTTACAGACATCTTTACGTGTTTCACAACCCCAGCGGAATGCCGGTATCAAGTCAGCTTCACAGCAGACGCTTTTGACAACTGCCCTGGAAAAACGCGTTGCCGGTGGCATTGGGTCGAGTGCCTCCATCCTCCTTCAGTACACACAAGGAAACACCCAAGACAATGGGTCTGATGGAAGGTAAGACTTTATTAGAACGATGAAGGTTAAAATAGTTTGGTGTATTCCGTCAAAAGGTTCTTAGTGATCAGACTGAGAGCGGGTCAACTGATATCTGATATGATTGGATGCTTCACCCGTAAAATGTCTTGCAGATCAAAAGAGGAAGGACGAGACTCCCTGATACACATCTGGTTCAAATGGGTTAAAGACTGGTGTATCAATTCGTTTACAGGGAGGTCGTTCATACCGTAAAGTTCAAAACATGGGCCCTTCTCCCGGAGAGCTGGATTTGTAAAGTGCTTTTACTGGTGATTGTTGTGAGTACGATAACAGTGCTGCCGCCTTGTTACTTAGTGTTTCGCTCAAGTAGCATGACAGACACTTAGGCATCGGTGTCCGTCGTCGTATGTCCATCCGTCAAGCTCTCGTCCGTTGCCGTCCTTCCATCCGTGCACATGTCCGTAGTCACATTTTGATCTACAACCAAGCTTTGGTCATACTTTGAAAACCACAAATCAGATGCTTATAAAACTTTATATTTTCCCTCCATACCCAAGATCTAACGCCATAAGATATATGACCATATTTGGGTTATGCCTGGTTGGGTGCCTTATTAAAAGGTTTAACTTGGAACTTGAAGAAAACTCCAACTCTGGCCATAGATTCATATAGGAAAATGTTTTCATATTTTTCAAACAATATTTTCACCCACTCTATATCTCTCCCAGTAACCATGTTATAGTGCTCCATGGAACACCCTCCCAGTTTCTTACTGTCTTATATAGTGGGATTAGAGGACAAAGTTGTCGTGACCATGTTTGGGAAAACTCTTACACTGCAGACTAAGTTATCAGTCCGGGGATCTTCATATAATGCCTTGATGACAGAAAGAATTAGAGGCTTGCCACTTCCAGCAAGGACAAGGTAGGCATTAGCCAAGTAGAGAAGGAAGTGCCAGGCCTGGTGGCGTCAGTGGTCTTCATTAACCATCCTTCTTGAGGAAATCTTTATACAGTAGGCAACTGATGGCGGGTATGCTTCATTTTCTGGGGAGTCCTGGAAGAAGCAGCTTTCATGGAAGCAGCAGATCATCTGAGGAAGTGAATCTTGGTGGGGATATTGCCTCGAGCCCCAGGGATGGGGCTAGCTGGATGTTCTCTACCTCTGTGGACCTTCTAGAGTCAAGGTAAAGGTTAGGCTGATGAATGGATATGAGGAGGGAACCATCACATAAGCTTTGCTACAGATCTCGCATTGCTTCTTTAGAGACAGATAGTAGTCAGTTGAGACAATATGTGGGCGAGATGGTACCGGTAAACAATGGCTTTGGCTCTAATGATTAGCGACATGTCGCCTGTTTCAGCTCATGGCAATGCTGGTCACATAAGCTCCCTGTCGACACAGGTGTTACAATGACACTCAGAGCCTGGGGCAGGAACCCCACCCTGACAAGTATACAGTCAACAGTATCGTCTCTTGGAAAGGATCCCTTTTTCAGGATGTAACTGATTTAGCAAAGTGTCTAAAGTGGAGATATTGGCTAGATCGGTACAAACCATCGGACGGTGCGTATCTCCATAGTCATATTAGGCAGTCCTGCGATAAGGAAGCTTTCAGGCGGGACTGGAGTGGTGGAAAGTGTAAAGGTAAGTGAGGTGCAATAGTAATGGCTGCAGCAAAATAGAGATATGCACAAAATTTCATTTTGTAGTAGTTTATTCTTGTGCTGAATGTAAAGCCCAGTCATACCATTTCCAGCTCGAAACTTTCCTTACACAGAATGTGTCATTTTGGGACAATGGGATTTTCAGAACAGCATAATTACTCCTGAAATGGCAGCCCCTGCTTACACATCCATTATTACATTCTATTTAAGAATTGTGATTTTAGGTTCATTTATTTCAGTGTCATGTTGAAGATCATAATGAATCATCACACAGGTGGAAGCAATAGGAAAACAGGCGAAGGTAGCAGGAGAAAGACAAGAGGAACAGGAGAACAGACATGGGCAGCAGGAGAACAGACAAGAGGAGAAGGAGAACAGGCAGAGGCAGCAGGAAAATAGACAAGAGGAGCAGGAGAACAGGCAGGGACCAGGAGAACTAACAAGAGGTGCAGGAGAACAGAAAAAGGCAGCAGAAGAACAGGTAAAGGCAGGGTACTGATGATATCTGTTCCCCTCCCAAATGGCAATACCGCGCTCTTCAGAAAGACGCTATTTACTTCTTAGGGTGCTGCAGTAGCATGAGGGGGTTCGCTCTGGGTAGCTGGCATTTGCAGTTACTAAGAAATGTGAGATCTTAACTATTTATCAAAAAGTGAAAAAAAGAGCTTCTTATGTAATTAAAAGGATCTCCCTCCTGGAAAGGTGAAAAGATATCTTTTGATCCGGTAATTGGGTGATGTCGGCACTGTCGGTACTCAAAAGTCTTCCTTGGAAAAGTTCTAAGTACAAGTGATTTAAGCTGACGATGTTCAGCACAGGAGGTGATCGCTCAAGCGCCACAGAAACAAGAATTTCACATCCAGCAATCCTTCCCGAATAACGTATTTATTAGTATAGCAGAGCAGAGACGACCATATCAGATGACGGGGGTATGTATGTGCATGATCTGCAGGTGTCTAGAATAAACCTTAGGCCTACGTGCACTGGAACGAGTCAAACACGTAATCATGAGGTGAGGAAGCTCCATAAGAAGCCTGTCCAGTCTTAAGCTTCTGACCGGACACAACGAGGCCTCACCATATTCTGTGTCTTTAGTACTTTACATGCCCATAGGAGAGGCTGGTGGCTAGATGGAAGACTGACGAGAAGAATAATCACATGGTACTGAGTTGGTGGTAGACAAACCAACTTTTTTTTTTTTTTTCGAATTCTTTTGTTTTGTGGTAATGGAAAATCATCATTAGAAAGGATATTCGCCCCCGCTTCTCTGCTGAACCCTCCACATCTGTAATCACTCATTTCCTCCCTGCCATGTCTTCCTAGTCTTCCCTCACAGCTAAAACTTTACGGCTTTATCGTTGTGTTTAGTCTCTTTGTTTTGTGTACTTGTAGTCTTTAGAGGACAGAAGGATCAACTTAGCCCATAGCCTTAGCCTGGCAACTTGACCAATCCTGTGCTCATCACATATTGCTTGGCGAGTCCTGTGCTCATCACATGGCAGCTTGACGAGTTCAGAGCTCGACACACGTTGGCTTGACGAGTACTGTGTTCATTACATGGCAACTTGGCGAGTCTTATGCTCATCACATGGCAGATTGAGGAGTCTTGTACTCATAACATGGCAACTTGATGGGTCTTATGCTTACAATATGGTAGTTTGATAAGCCCTGTGTTCACCATACGGCAGTTTGACGAGTCGTGTGCTCTTTATATTGCTGTTTGACAAGTCCTGTGCTCATCACATGGCAGCTTGACGATACCTGTGCTCATCACATGGCATCATGATGAGTTATGTGGTCATGATATGTAAGCTTAACGAGTCCTGTGCTAATCATATGGTAGCTTGACGAATTCTATGCACTATCATAAGACAGCTTGACGAATCATGTGCTAATCACATGCCAGCTCGACGAGTCCTATGCTCATCACGTGCAAGGTTGACAAAACGTAAATCATCACATGACAGCTTACCGAGTTCTCTGCTCATCATATGGCAGTTTGACGAGTCCTCTGTTCATCACATGGCTGCTTAACAATTCCTATGTTCATCACATGGCAGTTCAGCGAGTCCTGTGTTCATTACACGGTAGCTTGACGAATTCTGCACTCATGATCACTGATCAATCTGACGAATCCTGTGCTCATCACATGGCAGCTTGAGAAGTCCTGTATTCAACACATAGATTAACAAGTCCTGTGCTCATTACGTATTAACTTACTGAATCCACTGCTCACCATTTAGCACCTTGACGAGTCCTATGCTCATCTCATGGCAAATTGACGAGTCTTGTGCTCATCACATAGCAGCGTAACGAGTCCTAAGATCATTACATGGCATATTGGCGAATTCTGCCCTATTCATCACAGGGCAGCTTGATAAATCAAGTAATCATCACATTCTTGACGAGTTCTACGCTCATCATAGAGCATATGATAATCAACCGAAAAGAGTTCTGTTGTCATCACCTGTCAGCATGAAGAGATATGTTCTCATCACATGGCAAATTGACAAGTCCTATGCTCAACATATGGCAGCTAGACAATGTCTGTGCTCATCAAATGGCAGCGTGGCAAGTCCTATGCTAATCACATGATATCCAGAAGAGTTCTATGTTTATCACATGGAAGCTTGACGTGTCATATGCTCGTCACATGGCTATGTCAGGAATTCTATGTTCATTATATATCAGTTTAAGTAGTCCTGTGGCCATTACATAGCGGTTAGACGAATCTTGCTCGACACAAGGCATCATGACCAATCCTGCTCTCTTTGCATCGGAGTCTGACGAGTCCTATGTTCATCACTTGGCAGTGCCACGAGTCCTATGGTCATCACATTGCAGGTGAACGAATATTGTGCTCATCGTATGGCAACTTCACGAGTCCTATGGTCAACATATGGCAGACTGACGGATCGTGTACTCATCACACGGCAGCATTCAGAGTCTTGTGCTCATCAAAAGACGGCTTAATGAATCGCTTGCTAATCACATGGCAGGTTGACGAGTCTTATGCTTAACATAATGTGGCTTGGCGAGTCCTGTGTTCATGATATGGCAGCTTGACGAGTTTTGTCCTTAACATATATCATTAAAGGGAGTCCTGTGGTCATCACACGACAGCATGACGAGTTCCATACTCATCACATGGCAACTTGACGAGTCTTGTGCTCATTACATGGAAGCTTGGCGAGTTCCGTGCTTTTTACGTAGCAGCTTTTCAAGCTCTTCGTTCGTTACATGGCAGCTTGACGAGTTCTTTCTTTATCACATGACAGACTGAAGAGTTTTCTGCTCATCACATGGTAGTTTGATGAGACCTCTGCTCATCATATGGCAGCTTGACGAGTTCTAAGCTCATCACATATCAGCTTAAGGAGTCATGTGTTAATTGCATGGCAGCTTGGCGAATCCTGCGCTCATTACATGGCGGCTTCACGAATTTCACTCATCACATGGCAGGTTGATAAGTCTTGTTTTCATAACATGGGAGTTTGGCGAGTGCTGTGTTCACCACATGGCAGCTCAACGAATCCTGTGTCATCATCTGGCAGCTTAGCGAGTCCTAAGCTCATACCACGGCATCTTCAAGAGACCTGTTGTCAATACATGACAGCTTGAAAAGTTGTATTTTCATCACATGGAAGATTTAAGAGTCCTTTGCTCATCATTTGGCAACCTGACCAGCCCTGTGCTCATCACACGGCAGCATGGCGAGTTCTATGCTCATCACATTGCAGACTGACGAACCCTTTGGTTCATTACATAGCATCTTAGCGAGTTTTGTGCTCATAAATTGCCAGTTTCCCCAATCCTGTGTTCACGACATATCAGCTTGACTAGTATAATGCTCATCACATTGCAACTTGACGAGTCTTATGGTAAGCTGGCAAGTCATATGTTCATTACATTGAAGTTTAACGAGATCTTTGCTTATCACATGGCAGATTCACGAGTCATGTGCTCACCACACCAATACTCGACGGGTATTTGGTCATCAGAAGGCAGGTTGACGAGATCTGTGTTCATCATATGGCATTCTCATGAGACCTGCTTTCATCACATGGCAGTCTGACGAGTACTCTGCCCATCACATGGTAGCCTGAAGAATCCTATGCACGTCATATATCAGCTTGGCGAGTCTTGTGCTAGTCATACGGCAGCTTGTCACATGGCAGCCTGAAAAGTCTTAAGCTCATTACATGGCAACTTGACGACTTCTGTATGAGTCAAGTGCTCAACAAATGGAAGTTTGACGAGTCCTCTGCTTGTCACATGGCAACTTGACGAATAGTGAGTCCTATGCTCATTGAATGGAAATTTCACAAGTCTTTTGCTGATCAAAGGAAAGTTTAACGAGTCCTGTGTTTTTCACATGGCATCTTGACGAGTCTTTGTTCATTCTATTGCAGTTTCACGAGCCATTTGCTCATCACATGACAACTTGACAAGTCCTGTGATCATCAGATGGGATCTTGACGAATCGTGTCGTCATCACATGGCAGTTTGACGAATCCTATGGTCAACACATGGCGGTTTGACGAGTCCTCTGCTCATCACATGGCTGTCTGACGAGTCCTTTGCTCTTCGCATGGCACCTTAACGAATCCTGTGCACATCATATGCTAGTTTAACGAAACCTGTGCTCATCACATGACAGCTTGACGAGTCGTGTCCATAAGTTGTCAGCTTGACGAAAACAATGAGCATTTCATGTCAACTTCACGAGTCTTGTCTTCTAACATGGTAATATGACGAGTTCTGTGATCATCATATTGCAGACTGACGAGTTCTATGCTCATAACATGGCAACTTGACTGGTCCTGTACTCATCACATGGCATAATAAAGAATTCTGTGCTCATCACATATTACCATGAGGAATCCTGTGGTCATCACACAGCAGATTGTTGAGTCCTCTGCTCCTGATATGGCAGCTTGGTGAGCCTTGTGCTGATCACACTGCAGCTTGACGAGTCATGTGCTCTTCGCATGGCAGTTCAACGAGTTCTTTGTTCATCACATGGCAGCTTGTCGAGTCCTGTAATCATCACAGGGCAGCACGACGAATCCTCTTCCCATCACATAGCAATTTTCTGAGTTTTGTGGTCATCACATGATAGGTTGCCGTGCCAGTGATCGTCACATGAAAGCTTAATGAATCCTGCGGTCATCACATGGCAGTTTGATGATTTCTTTGATCATGACATGGCAGCTTGTCGAACACTGTGTTCATCACATCGCAGCTTGACTAGTCTTGCGCTATCCGCATAGTAGTTTCATGAATCGTCAGTTCATCACATGGGAGCTTGTCGAGTCCTGTGGTCATCATATGGCAACTTAAAGAGTCTCATGGTCATCACATGTCAGCTTCACGAGTCCTATGTAAATCATATTGAAGATTGATTAGTCCCATACTCATCACATGGCAATATGATAAGTCATGTGCCCATCACATAGCAGCTTGACGAATCCTATGGTCATAGCATAGAGCCTGTTCTCGTCCCATGGTAGTATGACAAAAACTTTGCTGATTGAATGGTAGCTTGCCGAGTCCTGTGCTCATGACACAGCAGCTTCACGTGCTCTATGCTCATCATTTGGCAGATTGACCAGTCTCGTTTTCATCACATGTCACTATGGCGAAGCCAGTGCTCATTATATCGCAGCTTGAGGGGTTCTGTGCTCATCATTTACAGCTTGACGAATCCTTTAATCACCACATGACAGCTTAACGAGTTCTGTGCTTATCATATTTCAGCCTGACGAGTTCTGTGGTAATCACTTGAAAGCTCCATC
>JAYMFT010204928.1:0-11609 GCA_038088735.1 Panulirus argus | reverse complement strand
ATGTTTTTTTGATAGGGTGGCAAATGTAGGGTGTTTGGGTTCGGGAGGTATGCTAAGTGAGAGAGTCATGGAAATAGGCTAGGTGAAAAGAGAAAAGGTGGTGAAAGCCTTGCGTAACATGAAATGTGGCAAGGCGGCTGGAGAGGATGGTAATGTAGCTGAATTTCTTAGGATTGTGGATGAATGTGTTGTTGCTTGGTTAGGCTTTTCAGTGTATTCATGGGTCATGATGAAGTGCCTGGGGATTGATGGAATGCTTGTTAAGTGCCAGTGTATAAAGGCAAGGAGGACTAAAGCGAGTGTTCAAATTACAGAGTATTAAGTTTGTCGAGTGTACGGTTGGCTGAACAAATTCGTAGGCACCCGACAATTATAGGGCAGGGCGACAGATCTGGTAACATACCATGTATGTTAAAATACTTGTAGTTTAATCTCTACTCATGAAACAATGACAAAAATGTAGTATTAATTAAAGCTTAATGATATCAGAAGTTAAGAATCACGTTGGGAGAACGCGGTTGACTGAGATGTATAAGCGTGCTGCTGTTCTAATAAAAGAGTCGAGAATCTTAAAATCACGTGATCCACAGCAGTTGTCGCACGGTGGCTAGCGAGAGGCCTTTTTACACTTGAAGTAATAATGGCGTCCTTTTCACACTAACGACTGCAATTTAAGAAAGGAAATGCATTACAATACTGAAATACCATAATCACTACTTCCTTCCCTTGCCATCTGCAAACCCACTTCCCTCCTTACCTCATCCAGCCTGACCGTTTCGACCTGCCCTTCGAAACAGCGCTCGGAACAGTGTTGTTTGAATTACCACTGTTTATAACCCATACCGAGGTACTGACGTTAACTGGTGCCACGGTCTGGTACCAGAACAAAGCGGAGTAGCATCAGGCTGAGACCATCAGCCCAGCTGGATCAACCACACGGAAAATCAACCACCAAAGGCAGAATTGTAGAAATGAGGCAATGGCGGGAGACCCTGGTACTGCCATATCAAGGAATCTTGGTGTGTCGTAGGCACAGAAGATGGGACGAGGAGGGGAATCTACGCGATAGTCCAAGGTCAGGTGCAGTGCTCCCAGGGAGACACCACATCTGCGGAAGTCCAGCAAACCCTTGTGGAGGTGGAAGCGGATCCCCTTTCTTATGCTGCAGCTGTTCAGGATCACCTTCAGCTCCCAGTGTATAGTTCTACAGCATGAAACAGTCTTCACAAAGCTGGCGTGCGGTATAGAACAGCCGCCATCATTTCCGGAAAGGTGGACGAGAGACGTCGCATGGAAAGGGTCAGGTTCGCATGGCGCAACGTGTACGAGGATCTGGAGTTCTAGGGAGGGGGAAGTGTTATTTGCTCCGATGAGAAAACTTTCTCCTCCACCGCTCACGGCCAGTTACACTGTTAGCCACCCGATCAGACCAGATATAACCGGCAGGACATTTACGAAGTCGCCAGGATCGGCCACGTCTCCTGCAACGTGTTGTGGGTGGATTCATTTGTACGGACTAGGAGATTTTGGTGGTCGCTGGTGGGAGAAAATTCAACGCAGAGAAGCATACGGAAGTACTGGAGGAGGTGATGATGGTTCGCTCAGCTGGTGCTTTGGATCGACCCAGAATTAATACTGTTCGTGAAGGTAAGACGATTTTTGTTGAAACATAACAATTTCTGATTTCATAAGTCTCCTTCGCTGTTCCCCCACTTCCTCATACTGCCCGCTCCATCATCCTTCCCCCTCCATTCCCCCTACCATACATCAGACCTTTCTACCCCTCATCACTCAGTTCCCTCCTCACCACACACACCTCTCTCTCCTCTTCCCAACTTGTAACACTAATCTCCACCCCAATCTCCTCCCACTCCTCC
Organism: Panulirus argus; assembly: GCA_038088735.1. Taxonomy (NCBI): domain Eukaryota; kingdom Metazoa; phylum Arthropoda; class Malacostraca; order Decapoda; family Palinuridae; genus Panulirus; species Panulirus argus. Next base: position 9,732 of record JAYMFT010204928.1, on the reverse strand, counting down.
CTATAACTACTGCTTTAGTTAAAAGCAGCAACGATCCATCCGCTGCTGTCGTCCATTCTACCATCTAAGACCCAATTGTCTTATTCAACAACACTAGCACCGTCTTCCACTTGCTCATTACGCCTTGTATTTAGGGGCTATGCTGTGGCGACTGGCCCACTTGCCTTCCTTGTCCTCTCCCGTGTTCGCCTTGCCAACTCAGTCAGGCCCATATCCACATCCTACGTCCCACATCCTACGTCCCGTACAGTGTGCTCCACGTCCACACACTTTTCCATGTTTACTGAAAACTTCCTCATCTGCTTTGAAATTCTTATCTTAAACCCTGCCGTTCACCTCCATACATACCATATTCATTCATCATTCAGTGTAATCATAGGATAAAGGTTTATAACTAATGAACTTCAAGAAAGGATATGTAACTAATATGAGAGATATGGGACTTCTAGGAAGGATATGGGACTTCTAGAAAAGATATGGGACTTCTAAGAAAGGTATGGGGCAGTAGTTCTTTGGATCTGTTTCTGGCATTCTTGGTTGTGATATCATTGTTGCTCTGGCCTCTTTGAACCTTCGGGGAAAGTATCCTGTGCTTAGCAACGTATATGATATTGAAGATGCCGAAGTCCTTTTGGAGGTAGGTTGCTGAGTTACCTGTTCTCTAGTTTAATTTTTCCTGGGGGGCTGAGTTCTTGGTTTTCTGGGTGGCTTTACGAAGGACGGGAGAGGTAGGTGGGGAAAAAAAATAAAGATCTGGGGAAAGGACTTATTAGCTCGTGTGCTGCTGTGGTTGTGGTCAACATTTGTTGCTTTGTGGGTTAAGGTTCGATGAGAGGAGGCCGTCATACTGACTTATTTCCTTCTCATACTTCCAGCCGTGTTTCCCGGTCGTTAATAGTTATTCTAATGGTTGGAAAATTTGGCAGGGAAATTTCTGACCAGTCGCTGGTGACTTGGCTTAACTTGAAGTTTATGTCAATGTTTGATCTTGTGGCGGAGCATGTGGGATGTGCTGGCGTTGCAGAGGCGTTCAGGGAAATACTTCTCATCGTGATTATATAACTTGGCGGGGGTGGTCGGGGCCGAGGCCAGGTAGTAGAACAACTGTGAGCAATATATTGTTGAGGTGATGTTCACAAGCCAACAAAAAAAATCTATGTCCGTTTTTACAGTCAGTATTCCTTTTCGTTAAACATAATCATTCATATATATTAAGACATCTATTCATGCCCTCTACATTGCAGATGTAGTGAAGGAGTCTTTCTGCTCCTTTTATACATTCAATATTCCTTTTGTCAAACGTAATCAGCATTTATGTATACGGCAATATGTATTAACATCCTTTCAGCTGTAGATGTAGTGAAGGTCTCGAACATGAAAAGGCTTTGCTATCGGCCTGAGAGGAGAGGGGATGGGGGAAAGTGAATGGGATTTGGAGGGATGGGGGTAGGAGAGGCCTTGGTTTGAGTGACGGACGCGGATCAATCGTGCGTCTGGAAGCGAGGTTCTTACATCGTTACCAGATCTTTTGCCCTAACAATTACTTGTCAGGTCTTTGCGAATTTATTCGATTGATTCTACCTGGTAAGTTGTATGGGGAAGTGGTGATTTAGAGGGCAGTAGTGGCTTGTGTAGAACATCAGATTGGGGAGGATCAATGTGGTCTCAGGAGTGGTAAAGGAAGTGTGGATTAGGCGGGTTTTTTATGTTATGTCACGGGCAAAAGTCCACATCAAGGCCGGGCCCTAATTGAAATATAGAGAGAATTGAGAAAGGAGGAAAGTAAGACAGGGAAAGTATTACGAACTTCTGAGAAAATTAAAAACCTGTCTCTTGAAATGAGCCAGGTCATAGTTATTGGGAAAGACTTGAGAAGGTAAAGAGTTCCAAAGCTTTGGCGTGTAGGGAAAGGAGCAGTTATCAAAACGGCACACCCTTGAGTTGCCGATAGCCAAACAATAATTATGTGACGTAGCAGCTTGCCCATTATTCCGTGGTCTAACTAGTGGTGGGGGTACACAAGCAGCCAGCTCTCGGGAGCAAAAGCAAAAGTAATACCTATAGAAAAGGGAAAGGGAACCAACACTGCGGCGTAGGACAAGGGGGTCAAGTTTCGAAGTTAGCCTGGGACAGTTTATAAGTCGAATCGCTTTCAACTCAACTCTGTCAAGTAAGGAAACAGAGCTAGAATCACCCCAAATGTGGGAGCAGTACTCGATACAAGGACGAATCAATCCCTTGTATAAACGGAGCAACTGCTCAGAAGAGAAAAAGTTACGACATCTAAACAGGACACCCAGTTTCTTAGAGGCAGACTTAACTATTCCCATAATGTGGGTTTTCCAAGAAAGATTGGATGTTACAGTAATAACAAGTATGCTCATTGAGTCAAGAGGTGGAATTACAGAGCCGTCAAAGGAGATACGAGAGTTGTGAGTTTTCGATAGAGAGATAGGTAGAAATTGGGTCTCGGAAGCATTAAACTTAACTAGATTTTGCGTACCCCACTGAAATAACCTGTTCAGGTCTGAAGAATGTGTGTGAGAATATCTAGAGAATCAGAAGGATTTGTAAGTGGCAACTATGGATCTAGGGAAAGTATATGATAGGATTGATAGAGAAGCCTTGTATAAGTGGATTACGAATATATGATGCGGAAAGAAAGCTACCAGAAGCTGTGAGGTGTTTTTACAAAGAGTGTAAGGCATATGTGCGAGTGGGTAGAGAGGAGGGTAAGTGGTTCCAGATATATGTGGGTCTGCGGTAATGTTTAATTTGTTTGTTGATGGGGTGCTGAGGGAGGTAAATGGAAACGTCTTGGAGAGAGGGGCGAGTATGCAGTCTGTGGGGGATGAGAGGGCCTGGGAAGTGAGTAGGTTGTCGTGTGCTGAAGACACAGCACTGGTGGCAGATTCGAGTGAGAAACTGCAGAAGTTGCTGTATGAGTTGGGAAAAGTGTGCAAAAGGAGAGAGTTGCGAGTGAATGTGAATACAAGCAAAGTTCTTAGGTTTAACAGTGCAGAGGGACAGGTGAGTTGCAGTGTGAATCTGTATGGAGAAAATTCGATGTGGAGTGTTTTAGATACCTGGGAGTGGACGTAGTAGCGAAATGAACCACGGAAGCGGAAGTGACTTATAGGGCTGATGAGGTGGCGAATATACTGGGACATTGAAGAATGTTTGGAAAGATAGGTCGTAATCTGGAAGGGCGAAAATGGGCATGTTTCAAGTTATAGTAGACCCAGCGATGTTGGATGAATGTGAGACGTGGGCTGTAGATGAGGATGTGCGGAGGGTGGTGGATGTGTTTGAAATGAAATGTTTGAGCACTGTATGCGGTGTGAGATGGTTTGATCGAGTAAGTGACAAAGGGGCAAGATATAGGTGTGGTCGTTAAGAAGTGTGCGGTTCAGAGAGCAAAAGAGGGAGTGTAGAGATGGTTTGGACATTTGGAGAGAATGAGTGAGGAAAGGTTGACAGAGAGGATATATGTGTATCACAGGTGGAGGAAACAAGGAAAAATGAGGAGACCAAATTGGAAATGGAAGGATGGATTGCAAAAGATTTTGAGTTTTCGATTCCTGAACATGCACGGGATTGTACGAATTGAAGGGATATGGTTACAGAGATGACTTGCTCACGATGGACTGAACCAGGGCATATGAAGCAGACGGGAGAAAGGTCTGCGGGGCTTGTTTGTGCAGAGGGGACTATGGGTTCCGTACATTGCAAATGACAGCTTGAGAATGTGCGTGAACCAATGTGGCCTTTCTTCGTCTATTCTTGCGCTACCTTGCTTATGTAAGAAAAGGCAGACAAGTATGAAAGAGAGAATATATATATATATATATATATATATACACACACATAACCATAGTATCAGGACAGAATTACTTTTAAGTAAATTCCGAAAATTCTTGAATTATGTCACGGAACCAGTTGTTAACCTAGGAACAAATCCCATGAAGTTTCCGCCTCGTTACCATGAAATATCTACGTGTTTACGTTCCCGAGTAACTTATACCGCCAGAAATGACTGTAGGACGAATAACGGGAAATTCTTTCGAACATTACCGAAACAATTCGTCGTCAGTGGAGGCCAAATGATGATTTAGTTCTGTTTTTTTCTCTCACGTCTCATAAACTCTCCTAAAGTACACACGTCTAAGTCAGTGTTTGCTGAATCAGGAACTTTTGAACAACGTTTATTTTTTCTTCTCTTTTTCTCTGCTATTATGACTGCAATTTTCTGAATGGTTCCCTGACTGAAGAGTTTGAGGGCTTGTCTGACTGTATCCCTGCGTGTGAGGATGTTCAGCAGCGTTCCACTGTGATCATGGAAAGAGTTCCTTTCTTATAGAGTAACGTAGTGGAAAGGTAAAGGAAAATAAGGACGCTCAGAGTGTACATAAGAAGAATGGCACAGAATATTCTAGAAATGACTTCCATTGTTCCTTTTGTACTTACGGAACTTACATTACGCTCGCAAAAGGAGAAAGGGAAGGTTGGATTAACTTGAGGACATAAGTTGATCCTTGTGGAGTTAATACTCCAGCGTCTGGGCCCAACAGGAGTGGCAGGAGGACCGGTTATCTTTGCACACAAGATGCTGTCCAAAAGATAGTTAGCTTATAGATTTGTCGTTAAATCTTTCTACAGACGCTTTAGTTGGCTGTTGGCAGCGGATAGGCTCCGTTATGACTCCTAAATCGTCCAGAGCTTCTCCATATGGTTAACTAACGTGTATTCTATCTAACAGAGATTCACCAAAGATCGTCTTAAAGGATGGTTGAAATACGAAAATAAGGTGGATGTCTAAGTAATGGACAGGTGGCTACGTGGGAATGTTGGCAGTGATGGATTGGTGGTTGCGCGGGAATGTTGGCAGTAATGGATTGGTGGTTGCGTGGGAATGTTGGCAGTAATGGATTGGTGACTGCGTAGGAATGTTAGCTATAACGGATTGGTGGTTGTGTGGGAATGTTGGCTATAATGGATTGGTGGTTGCGTGGGAATGTTGGCAGTAATGGATTGGTGGTTGCTTGGGAATGTTGACTATAATGGATTGGTGGTTGTGTGGGAATGTTGGCAGTAATGGATTGGTGGTTGTGTGGGAATGTTGACTATAATGGATTGGTGGTTGCGTGGGAATGTTGGCAGTAATGGATTAGTGGTTGTGTGGGAATGTTGGCAGTAATGGATTGGTGGTTGCGTGGGAATGTTGACTATAATGGATTGGTGGTTGTGTGGTAATGTTGGCAGTAATGGATTGGTGGTTGTGTGGGAATGTTGGCAGTAATGGATTGGTGGTTGTGTGGGAATGTTGGCAGTAATGGATTGGTGGTTGCGTGGGAATGTTGGCAATAATGGATTGGTGGTTGCGTGGGAATGTTGGCAGCAATGGGTTTGTGGTTGCGTGAGAAAGTTGATAGTAATGGACTGTTGGTTGCGTGGGAATGTTGAGGGTAATGGACGGGTGGTTACGTTTGAATGGTGAGAGTAATGAATTGGTGGTTTTGTATGTTAATGTTGACAGTAATGGACCAGTGGTTGCCTGGGAATGTTGATAGTAATGGACTGGTGATTGCCTAGTAATGCTGATAGTAATGGACAGGTGGTAGCGTGACAATGTTGAGAGTAATGGACAGGTGGTTGAGTGGGAATGTTGACAGCATTGGACTGGCTGTTTTGTGTGTTAATGTTGACAGCAATGGACTGTTGGTTGCGTGGGAATATTGACAGCAATGGACAGGTGGTTGCGTAGGAACGATGACAGTAATGGACTGGTGGTTGCGTGGCAAAGTTGAGAGTAATGGACTGGTGGTTGCGTGGGAATGTTTTTAGGAACTGACTTGTGGTTGGGATGGAAGATATCTTACAGGGCAGAGAGCAGCAGCAGGATATGCTGTCACCATGACTGTTGTGAATGGAGAGGGTGTTGACGGGAAGGTTGCCCGGAGCTAGTGTGGGTGTTTATCTCTTGGCAGTCACTCACAAGGAAGATATAATGATGTCTTAACAAAGGTTTCTTTGAGTCAAGATTTCATTTACTGACCAGTCCTACAAAGAGCTCCTTCATTACTTCTTAACAAACTTGACAAGATACATTATAACACACATAGTCTGTCAGGGAAAGGTTATTAATTGCCCTAACTTTTCTAAAGAAGTTATTTGTCAGTAACTCCTTTCCAGACGAAAATTAACAGCAATTCGGAAATGCTTCAGAGAGGAAATTATACCCAGTAGGAGAATTTAGTGATGAGATAAACCAACATATACCGCCAGGGTCATGTTGTACATGGCTTTCTAAGTATACTAGCAGATTTGGGCCTTCCGGCCTCTCGTTTGCTAGTTCCTTCGGACCAGTTTTTTAAAGCAAAGATTAAGTAAACTTCAGAATTTTATCGAAAATATATCACCCAGCAACCAGAAGTCTCTCTCTAGCCAATTTCCTCGGCGTGTCTGCAGACAGACATAATCAGCTTTTGATACCATATATACAGGGTGATTCAGCATTCCATGCAGTAAATGAAATGACGACCTCCTTGGATAATTATAAGCACAAATGTCTCTATGGTAAAATCTCAAAAAATACATAGTTTGGATGATACACTACATTCACGATGTTGCAGTAATGAAGGTGAAAGGTGGAGTGAAACCCACGTAGAATTTGTAGAGCTTTATTCGCTGATCCGGACAGTGTAGTTATGTTTGATACATACTAAAGAAAATGTTCAAAGTGCACCCCATGTGCCTCTAAGGAAGCCTGTACACGTCGCAGCACTGATTCCCTGGCGCGTTCTAAAATACCTGGGTTGTGTTTAATTTGCTCGCACTCATCACAGACACGTCGCCATGAGTCCTCCCGTGATGGAACCTCTGTAGCATACACCAACGTCTTCAAATGAACCCAGAGATAAAAGTCCAAAGGGTTCAGATCCAGAGAGCGGGGTGGCCAGGGAATGCGACCAGCGCGGCCTATCCACCTGTTGGGATAGATAGTATCCAGATATGCTCTTGATGTTAACCTAAAATGGGCAGGTGTACCGTCATGCGATGTCGTACACCCAGCGGCACCTCCTCAGGTAGCACTGGCAGCGTCTCTTCGAGGAACTGCCTATACACGTCACCCGTCAGCCGCTGTGGTAACTGATAAGGCCCGATAATGTAATGCCCTATAATGCCAGCCCATACGTTTATGGAATATCTCACCTGGTGTGCTCTGCGTACTGTTGTGTGGGGGTTAGCATGAGCCCATGTATGTGTGTTGTGTGTATTAAAGATACCATCACGTGAGAATGTAGCCTCGTCTGTGAATAAAACAATGCTTGTGAATAGAGGATCAATACCATGCTGTCGTAAATACCACTGATAGAATACGGTACGTGCTGGATAATCACCACGCTCGAACCCTTGCACCTTCTGGTGATGATATGGGTACAACTGGTTGTGTGCAAACACCTCCAGACTAGCGACTGTGACTCGTGCAATACAGCTGCAACTGCTCGTGTACTAATTTGTGGATTAACCTGTACCAAGTTCAGGATATCCTCATCCCTGCGTCGGTAACCCGCAGCGTCTGCTCCAAAACGACGGACGGATCCCCTTTCTCTTAACCTGCGATCAGCAGCTGTAAATGTTCGGGGTTCTGGGTGGTGCCGTCGGTTCGGATACCGTTCCTCATACAGTCGTGCAGCCTGTGCAGCATTTCCACCGGCTGCCTCTAACATAAGATGCATATTCAGCGTCTGTGTACATCTCCAGGATGATGTACACTCCTATGTGGTACACAAACGTGACCTACAGACAGAAGATAACACATAGTGGTATATACAAGTAGGAAATGACAATGTTAAGCAATAATGCATTACGTTATCATGTAGGGAATACCTTAAAATGTAATCAACAGCCACTTAAGTAAAATGCATGAATCAGACAGCAGGTGATAAGCGAGTGTTGTGTGGTCCACCCCAGCCAGTCCTCATTACCCCCCCCATCCCCACCCCATCCCCATACAACCCTCCCCAAGCTCATCCCGACCTTAACTACCATTGCCCCATTCGGTCATAAACAGTCCATGTACAGTCGAAGCTGGTTGGTTCATCTGTAACAAGCTTTACTCTTGTACTGAAAACGTCTGAAAAATGTCCACACACATTCTACGTGGGTTTCACATCACCTTTCACCTTCGTTCTACGTGGGTTTCACTTCACCTTTCACCTTCATTACCGCAACATCGTAAATGTACTATATCATCCAAACCACGTACTTTTCGATATTTTACCATAGAGACATTTGTGCTTAGAATTATCCAAGGAGATAGTCATTCGACTTACTGCATGGAATGCTAAATCACCCTGTATATTGCTAGTCTTCTGAAACCATATGGATCCATCCCTCTCTGCATAGCTCTTATGTACTCCACAGACACTCAAACAAAGTAACATATAGGCACACCAGGACACGTCTTGTGTCTAGACGATCCTACCTAAGTACTTTCAGTTCAGTGCCAGAGATGTATGCAAGGTGTGAGAATGACGTTCAGAGAAATTTCAATTCATGTCTTGTTATAAAACTTAAGGTGAAAAAGATACGAACTGGACACCCTCTTTCAAAATGTCAAATGTGCAAGGCTTCTTCCCTGACATCAGAAGCAAATTTTTCGTCCTCTTCAAATATTTTTTAAGGTAAGAATAATCACCTCTCGGGGTGAAGACTTCATGGGCACTGAAGTATCATGGATGATTCGAGAGCATGACTGGATGTGTCGGGCTGTTTACTTTGTCAATCCAGCCGTGACCACAACATCCTCCGACTTGCTCGACCGCGTCACTGCCGGCTCTTGAACCAGCCCGATGATGTCTGGGGATCAGAACAAGTGCGCTGTAGCAGTGCAGTGTCAGAGGTGTTCTCTCTCTCCCTCCCTCCCTCCCTCTCTCTTGAGCGGTACGACGCGCAAACCCTTTCTCATGGCGAAATCTCATCGCAGTTGCTCGCTGGCAGGTACTCCCCTCGCGCGATGAGATTTGAGAGAAATTTGAAATTTAAGAGAATTTATTTCACAATTTTATTTTCTTTCCCTCTCTCTCTTTTTTCAACACTTGTTCATCCGGCAAATGTGTCCTGACGCAGCTTATAGCAGATTTCAATCCCAGCCACTCTCTCTCTCTCTCTCTCTCTCTCTCTCTCTCTCTCTCTCTCTCTTTCTCTTTCTCCCTCCCACTACCCTGCGAGCAGCAGCTTTACGAACGTCGGCTGTGGTTATAATGGGAACGTACGAAGGAGTTTGCACGGCGTGCGTGGGCTGAGCCACAACACTTTCACAGCAGCCCGGATACGTACCCATGGGGTTAAAAAATGCATTTGCCAGATCAAATGTTTGCTGGGGTGAAACTTGTAACGTGTCCTCTTATTGTTTCCACGGACAAAGATGGGAGATGTAAAAGAGGTGACAGCCAGGGTGGCGTGGTGCAATGCATGGTGTGGGTGGAAGCGTGCCTGGTGTAGGTGGGAGCGTGCATGGTGTAGGTGGGAGCGTGCATGGTCCGTTGTTGGGATCATGCATGGTGTGGTTGGGAGCATGGATGGTCTGCAGGTGGGAGCATTTTTTTTATGTTAGCTGAGATTGTCCGGGCAACTGAATGCCCTTATCAATGCCATCCCATGAATGCTATATATATATACATATATATATATATATATATATATATATATATATATATATATATATAT
>JAYMFT010204917.1:0-11609 GCA_038088735.1 Panulirus argus | reverse complement strand
CGGCCTCGGAGAGCAGGAGTCAAGTTGGCCTGGACGTAGTTGCCTCGTGGATCTCGCAGAATGGAAACGGCGGTTTTTAAGTAAATCTCCTGGAGACGAGCCTGTAAGGGGGAAAGACCAAGTTCGGTGTACAAGGAAGTAGAGCGTGTCCACTGAGGGGTCCCGAGGATGATACGAGCAGCCTTCTTCTGAATAACTTCGTGACGGTTGACAGCAGTCCGACTTAAGTTGACCAGGGCAGGGGCGGCGTAATCGACACAGGAGCGGACAAAGGACTTGTACAGGGTGAGAAGTACAGGGATGGTGATACCAACGGAACCCCTGCACATGGTGGCGAGACGCCGAAAGCATAAGTCTCGAAGATAGAGGATTTCAGGGATGTGACACCGTGTGCGAGTTACATATACTCCCAGGTATTTTGTGTCATTAACCCAGGCCAAGGGCATTCCTGATAAGAGCAGTGGGGGAGGTACAACACAAGCATGCCACAAGGCTTTTGTTTTCGCCGTTGAAACACGGAAGCCAAGTGAATCACACTCTCTGGAGACCAGATCAAGGGCTTCCTGCATGCTAGGGCAGTCAGGGGCTTGGAGGAGGACATCGTCGGCATATCCTGAGTGGACAACTCCTGTTGGCCACGGTAGAGATGCAATGGAGTGCATGAGAGTGTTAAACAAGGTGGGACTCAGGACTCCACCTTGAGGGGTGCCGAAGTTCATTTCTCGAACAGGAGATATAAAGCCTTTAACGTGAACTCGGGCCTGACGTCCAGTGAGGTAAGAGGCGGTCCATCGAAGAAGTCGCCCTTTAACCCCTAACCGCGCAAGTTCAGTTAAAATGAGGAGAGGCTGAGCCCTATCAAAGGCTCGCTTGATATTAAGGAAGACGGAGACGCGGGCAGCCTAATTACAGGAAGCAATGGAGTGTGCTGTGCTGCGATGTTGAATGAAGCCATTGAGGAAGTTGTTGAAGCCGCCTATGGTTTGAAGAAGGCGACGATGTATTATTCTCTCCATATTCTTGCAAACGCAGGAAGTAAGGCTAATGGGTTGATATCTCCCAAGATCTCCCGGTCTAGGAATGGGGAAAATAACGGCATTTTTCCAGTTAGCCGGGAGAGCCCCAAGTTCGAATGACATATTGTAGAAAGCGAGCAGGGGGCCGTTCGGAATATTAATACAGGTGTTGAGGACGGAGTAGGTTATCTGATCATCTCCTGGAGAGGTGTCTTTTCCAGAGCGAAGTTAACATATTGGCTTGGAGTCGTCATGAGGGATTCATACAGATATCGAGGTTGGTATTAGTCCATAAGATTACTTGGAACCCTTTATACTACTTGGCCTTGGAGATCAGATTTGAAATAACTTTACCGAATATACCCAAAGCCATCATACTAAACTTTCCGTGATATTGATAATGAATTGGAAAAGAACACATTCTGTTATTCATGCCCATTTTACCAGTTTATAAGATTTGCCTTACGCGATACTAATTTACAATCTCTCAATACAGCCCACATATCGTTAAAGTCATCAGATGAGCTAGCGTAAATCACATTTCTTAACACACACAGCGGCAAACATTCTCATGCTCTAGGTACTGCCGAAAGCTAACAATGACCACAGGTTACATTCATACAAGACACAGCGGACAGGATGCCATAACCTGGTATTACTTTATCCAAACCAAACCTCCGCCACAATACAGGATCTACTTTCCCATAATAAAGATCACTTACCACAACATATGGGTGCACCTGTGTGGTGCTGACCCCACCCCTTCTCCTGACATCACATCATCTCACTATGCACACCGCCAACCTATAGCAAACACCATGCTACTTATACAGGCTGTAAACTGTGAAACATTACACGGAACAGTTCATGTACTTCCATATAATATTCTTTTATCATATTCATTATACATAGAAATGTTTGACAGCTTCCTGCCTAATTATATTGAGAACAAAATGGTAAAATAACTATTCAGATGTCTCCTTTCCCTGCTGCATAGGTCGTGATAGATAAACCTTACGACACCCCCAGCACGGGTAAAGGTCACCCTCAAGTTGGTGACATTTGCTTCTGTGGATGGAGGGAAGGACTTGGCCTATGAGAGAGTGTGTGTGTGTGTGTGTGTGTGCATTGTGCCTGTGAGCTGATTAAAGGAATGTGAGAGAGTTCTATTATCATGGAATAATTCAGCACAGACTGCCAATAATGGCCCGATGTGCGATTAACATCTCTCGGCATTTTTGCAAAATCCTATTTACTTCTATATTTGCTTCATGAAATACTGCTTTGTATGTAGTGTTAACTTCTAGCTTATTCCTGTCACCAGTCTTCACTCTTCCCTCCTTACCTTGTTACTTTGTCAGCCCCTCACTCTCCCGCTCCCCCTCCCCAAGTCAGTAAAGAAAGCTTCGAAGCAGCGAGTCGATACTGCCTGGTTTCACACCTCACGGCAAGAGGAGTGACAACGCTGACTGTCCCGGCTGGTAGTGGAGGCGGCTGTACAAGCCTCTGTGATTGCGTTGGGATTTGAAACTTTATGAACTGTTCACACTTGATGGGGCTGATTTCTTCCGTGAAATATGTTGTGTATTGTAAAGTTTAGATAGATAATCAACATTCCTACTAAAGTGCGATTACCCCTTCATATGATAAGCACGGACGAATGTAATCGTCATATCATCAACATGTATGTGTGTGTGTGTGTGTGTGTGTTAAAAACTGCAATAGGAAGTGATCTACCATTAATTTAAGAAATCTGCTCTTTTTTGCATATTACTGGGATTAGAGTATCATTTGCACGCTTTTTAATTGCTTAGATTTGAATGGAAGTCCAGCCGGGACAGTCAGTGTTGCCAGTCCTCTCTTACCGTGAGGTATGAACCCAGGGAATATAGACTCGCTACTTCGAAGCCTTCATTTCAAGCTTTCATTCTCCGGACTTTTTCTATGTCAAGTTGTTATTAGTCTCCGCAGCGTCTCACTATATGAGGCGTTAACTTCGGTATCGATCAACCAACAACAAGTTACCGCTGTGTCCCTCCCTCCTCTTCGTGGCCTGTGAACCTGAGAATCAAGTGGTGAGGCGGAAGCCAAACGCGGGTAAACAGAGGCGTTCTCTGAACTCAGGCCGTGAGACCACGTCAGTCATCCTTTGACACCATTGCTACGTTGATTGTGGTAACGGTCCTACCTTGACCCAAGTGGGAAATGATAAAAGTTCATAAATGGAGGTGGCTTTTAATGAAGGCTAATGAGGAATGATAATACCCATTATTTGATTTAGCCGCCAGGGGTGGAATCACCATGGGCGGGGTTGGTGGAGGGGTGAGGGTGGTGGGAAGGAAAACGTGGCGTGAGGGTAGAGGAAAATGAAGCCTGATGTGTGGGGCCGCCTCTGATAATCCTACAGTGATGCAGCAGAATGAAGACGTTTGCACGAAATAAAAAGAATTAAGTTACATTAGTGATGAGGTTATACAGTAATCTTCGTGCAGGAGGTCATTTTTGTAATAACACTTCATTGGTTTCTTCCGCTCCGCTGCCCTGCACACCACTCCAGTTTTCTGTACTGAGGCTTGAATGTTCAAATGCAACAGATGAACGCATTAAGAAATTTATTTCCATAGGCTGGTCCAATAGAAGACTCGCTGTAATATGTAATTATCGTATATATAAAAGTATAGTTATTTAATATACATTCCATATAATACCAACGAACTATAACTTCCTAAAGTTTTGTTAAAAATCCTACAGTATGTACGACAGCACCTTGCATGGATGAGTGTTCATACGTGGTTTTACATATCTCATGGATGTTATATCCATTAAGTGAACTTCACTGGTTTTCTGCATGTTGAATATGTGATGGGGTTGCAGGAAGTAAGAAGCATAGCATAATGCGTGAGAAACAATGGTCAATGGTTGGCTTTTTCATGGAGTGTGGCGGGAGTGAGGTTCTGTGGTGGTGTTGGTCACTGCGCGGTCGGTTACATATTAGCTGGGAGTCGTCATGAGCGATTCATACAGACATCGAGTTTGGCATTAGACCATAAGATCGCAAGGAGCTTTTTCTACTACTTGGCCTTGGAGATGAACTTTGAAATGACTTTACCGAATATACCCAACGCTATCACACTTAACCAACTAACAACATGGATAGTGAATTGGGTAATGATAGTGTCCATTATCTGGCCAGCCGATATCTTTTATTCGTATCCATTTTACCAGTTTATAAAATTTGCCTTACGCGATACTAATTTAGAATCTCCTATTAAAACCAGCGTACCATGTAAAATCATCAGATGAACTCGTATAAATTACGTGCCTTAACACACAGCGGCAAACATTCTCATGCCCTAGGTACTGCCGACAGCTGACAAGGACCACAGGTTATATTCCTACACGACAGCGGACAGGATGCCATAACTTGGTATTACTTTATCCAAACCACACCACCATCACAATATGATATCTGCATTCCAATAATAATTAATGCTTACTCCCACAATATATGGGTACGCCAGCTAATGTTAACGCAGAGATGAATTGTAGTGTTTTGTCATGTTACACTGGGAAACGAAAGATATGCAGAAAGAGAAGGTCCGAATTAACGTGAGGGCTGGATGGAGGTAAGGGAAGGATGGAGGGAAAGTGAGTTTAAGTATGCCGAGTGGAATCATTGATGTACTAGCGAATGGAGTTGAGAGAGGAAAACACGTAATAAGGCAGAGCGCTGTGGGCCATCACTCTTCACAGGATAAGAGTAAGGGATCGCTCCATCACCGACGATCAGAGAGAAAACTTCAGAGTGCAAGGATTCATGCTACACTTCAACAAACGGATTCGAGATGGCGAAGTTCACAACAAAATATTCACCAAAATCCCTGAATACGGCGGCCCGGAAGTGAGTCCCAGAGAAGAAATCGGCAATAGACCTTGCATCGCGGAAGCTGTATTGATGACCTGAAAAAAGGGAATGAGACTCTGTTTAGGGAAATGAGAGTTAAGGAGAGTTTGAGAAACTTGGAGACAGCAGAAGTGAAGATTTTAATCAGTGTCCTGAGACAAGACTGTTCATCTAAAGTACCTAAATTAACGTTGAACTGACGCCCAAAAATCACTAGTGGCCCAAAATGTACATCAGTGTTTACCTCTTGAGCAAGGCCCTGGCAAGCAAGGCACAGCTGTGTTAACCTGGAGAGCAAGGCACAGCAGTTTTAACCTGGCAAGTAAGGTACAGCAATTTTAACCTGGCGAGCAAAGCACAGCAGTGTTAACTAAGTGAGCTAGGCACGGCAGTGTTAACTTGGTGGGCAAGACACAGCAGTGTTAACCTGTTGAGCAAGGCACAGCAGTGTTAACCTGGTGAGCAACGCATAGCAGTGTTAACTTGGTGAGCAAGGCACGGCATTGTTAATTTGGTGGGTAAGACAGCTTTGTTAATCTGGTGGGCAAGACACAGCAGTGTTAACCTGGTGAGCAAGGCACAGCAGTGTTAACCTGGTGGGCAAGGCACAGCAGTGTTAACTTGGTGAGCAAAGCGCCGTTAACCTGATGGGCAAGGCACAGCTTTGATTACTGGTGGGCAAGATACAGCAGTGTTAACCTGGTGAGCAAGGCGCAGCAGTATTAACCTGGTTGGCAAGGCACAGCAGTGTTAACTTGGTGAGCAATGCGCCGTAGTATATGCTAACTTGATATGTTAAAGTCTAAAACGCAGGACAGGACTGTTGTTCTTGTGTGCAAGAAGATTTATGTACAAAGATCAGATGACAAACATCATCTCGGGCGATGTACACCGCAGAGAACAATCAAGTATCTCCTCTATGGCAGTCATACCGTGGGTTGTGGTGGTGAGTATTGTGGGTTACCGTGGATCAGAGTGGGTCCAGCTAGGTGGTGGTGGTGAATCATGGGGTACCATGGGTCATGTTGAGGTCAACAGGGTGACGGTGGTGAATACTGTTGGTCAGAGTGGGTCCAACAGGGTGCTGATGGTGAATACCGTGGGTAACCGGGGTCAGTGTTCCAACTGGATGATGGTGATGAGTACCATGGATTACCGGGAGTCAGAGAGGGTCTAGCAGGACGGTGGTGAATACCATGAGTCAGCATTAGTTCAGTAGGGTGGTGGTGGTGAGTACCGTGGGGTATTGAGGGTCAAAATGGGTCCAGCAGAGAGGCAGTGACGAGTAGCGTGTCTTCAGACTGTGGGTATTGAATACCCTCGGTTTTCATGGACCAGAGTGGATCCAGCTGGGTCTTGAAGATGAGTACCGTGGGTCTGTGGGTCCAGCAGGGTGGTGGCGGCTCATGGCAAAGGTCACATGATGGCCTCGTAGTGGACCTCGGACATCGTTACACCTTCCAAGTGGTCCTTCGTGGAGTAACATTCTTTCGACCAGAGCTGCTCATGGCCCGATGGTGTAATCCAGCCGGCATCACCCTAACGGAGTACGTATAAGAAATACAAAGGAATTCAAAGAGCAACAGACCACTGAGTCGTAACGATGCTCTTTGTGACAGTGGTAAAGATCGGAAACTCGTACTTTAATGTGATAAGAGAAGAAAGACATTAGGATGCTCCAATGGAAAAAACTGTAAACATTTTATATAACTAAACAGTCGTGGACCAGAAGCGAAGTATTTATCAATTTTATTCCTCAACGTAACTACGGTACTACTTGCAACTGCTGTAACTGATAAATAATTCTACATGTTAAAAATTTTATTGAAGAAAAAGTACTTAGCCTTTTTCAAGGTAAAACGTTTTGCCCACTTTGTTATATACATTACTGCGAGTTAGATTAGACGCATCTATCCTTCTTAGGTCGAAAATATCGAAGCCCTTAATGATTTTGAGTGTATACATTAGATCACCTAACCTTCTCTTTTCCTAGCTGAATTCATTCAAGTATTCTAGTCGGCTAACTTAAGATCTGTTTCTCTAGCCGGGAATCATCTATGTAGCTCGCCTCTGTATTCTTCATTCTGTCTAGATCTTTTTTCGGGAAGGATTCCCAAAACTGCAAGTAATATTCAAGGTCGGGGTACACCATTGAGTTGTTAAGAATGAAGACAAATTTCCTAGATCATTATACCCAAGTCTTTTTCCTCGTTTATCTTTCGTAGTTCAACAGAATTCATTCTGTACCTTGCCATCCCATTATTACTATTGATACGAAAATTTTCCCGCTTATCGATATTAGAATTCACTTAACGAGGGATTTTTTTCAAATGTGCAAAACGATAGTAAGGGAGAAAATTGGACCGACCAAATCGCATTCTGGTAGATTAGTTGATAGTGAGATTGAAATGTGTGAAGTTTGAAATAATCATTTCATATCAATATTTACGTAGGAGGAGAATACAAACATTCCTATTCCACAGCAAATTTACAGGGGGGGATGAAAGCGGAAAGCTATGCGATATGAAAATGAATAAACAAGAGTCCTGGGCCAGATGGTATATATGCGATGGTCTTAAAAGAATTTAAGGAGGACGTGAGTGTTCCGCTTTTAGATGTGTTTAAACAGTCTCTGGAATCAAAAGTAGTTCCTAAGCAATGGAAGACATCCCATTTTTAGGAAAGGGGATAGATCCATTGCCTCTAATTATCGTCCTATCAGCTCAACATCTATTGTGGGAAATTTTCTTGAATCAATTATACGGGACAAAATACGAGAACACTTGGAAAAACATGATCTCATTACGGATTCACAGCATAGGCTTACAAGAGGGAAGTCATGTCTCAGTAACCTTTTCTCCTTCTTTAACAAAGTATTTGAAACTGTTGATCAGGGTAAGAGTTATAATATCAAATACTTAGACTTAAGTAAGTCTTTTGACAGAGTACCTCATGAGCGTCTGTTCAGAAAAATAGTGGCACATGGCATCAGAGGTTGTGTATTTAATTGAATTAGGGCGTGACTCACTGACAGAGAACAGAGGGTATGCATCGCGGAGTTACAACGGACTGGGGCAATGTAGCCAGTGGTGTTCCTCAGGGGTCAGCCTTGGAACCGCTCCTGTTCGTTACATACATTAATGATTTGGATATGGACATAACCAGCGACTTAAGCAAATTTGCCGCTGATGCAAAAATAGGGGCTGTAATAAACTCAGATGAAGATTCAGTGAATTTGTAGAGGGACTTACAAAGATTATCAGAGTGGTCGGGTACATGGAAAATTCAATTCAGTACAGATAGATGCAGAACATTTAGTATGGGTAAAGACAGGAACACTAATTACAAATTGGACAATATTACTATTGGTAAAACAAAATGAGATAGCGATTTAGGAATATTGGTGAGCAAAGACCTTGAGCCGCGGCAACAATGTACTATAGTGTGTAATAAGGCCAATGGGATGTTAGGGTCCATTAATAGGACTGTAAGCAATAAAACCCCAAGAGTATTATTGCAACTTTATCTTGCGTTGGTGAGACCACATTTGGATTATGCGGTACAGTTTTGGGCTCCATATTATGCAGTTGATATAGATTGTTTGGAGAGAGTACAAAGGCGATTGAGATAAAGTAGGTGTAATAAACGAGTGTGTATGATTCCACTTCTTTCTGTCTCTCTAGATACACTTTCTGCTCCTCTCTGAGAGTCCAAGATATTAGAAAACTCACTTATGAAGAAAGGTTGAAAAGGCTGAATTTACAGTCACTTGAGGAGGGCTAGAGGGGATATGAATGAAGTCTATAAATGGGTTAAGGGCATTTATAAAGGTTACATGAATAAAGTTCTTAGGATGGAGCCATCAGGGATAACAAGAAATATTGGATTTTAATTAGAAAAAAATAGATTCATGTCGGATGTGAATAAATATTGGTTTGGGAATAAGGTAGTAGATTTATGGAATAAGTTGCCAGGAACAGTAGTGGAAGCTAGGACTTTAGGTAACTTTAAACGATGGTTGGATGTGTTTATGGGATTAGTCCGTTGGCTCCAGGGTGGACAGACTCAGGACCTGCCTAGCATGGAAAAATAGGCCTTTTGCAGTGTCCTCACTTCTTATGTTCTTATGTTCTTATGAAATGTGTGAAGTTTTAAATAATCACTTCATATCGGTATGCAAACAGGAGAAGAATACAAACATTCCGGTTCCACAGCAAATTTACGGGGGGCACGAAAGTGGGAAGCTATGCGATATAGAACAAAGTAAATTTGATATTTTGAAACAAACGGAACGATTAAAGTATGCAAGAATCCTGGGCCAGATGATATTTATGCGAGGGTCTTGAAAGAATGTAAGGAGGAAGTAAATGCTCCAATTTTAGATGTTTAAACAGTCTCTGGAATCAGACGTAGTCCCTAAGCAATGGAGACAGCAAATGTCGTTCCCATTTCTAAGAAAAAGGATAGATCCATTGCGTCTAATTATCGTCCAATCAGCTTAACATCTATTGTGGGAAAATTCCTTGAATCAATTATAGTGGACAAAATCAATTATAGCGGACAAACCCTTCTTTAACAAAGTATATGAAAATTCTGATCAGGGTAAAAGTTATGATACTGTATACTTAGACTTAAGCAAAGCTTTTGACAGAGTACCTCATGAGCGTCTGCTCAGAAAGATAGAGGCACAAGGCATCGGCGGTTGTGTATTCAATTGGATTAGGGCGTGCCTCACAGACAGAAAACAGAGGGTATGTACCGACGGAGTAACATTGGAGTGGGGCAATGTAGCCAGTGGTGTTCCTCAGGGGATGAGTCTTGGGACCACCCTTGTTCGTTATATATATTAATGATTCTGATATGGGAATAACCAGCGACTTCAGTAAATTTGCCGATGATACAAGAACAGTGGCCGTGATATTGCAGAGGGACTTAGATTATCAGAGTGGGCGGGTACATGGAAGATGGAATTCAATATAGATAAATGCAAAACACTTATTGTGGGTAAAGACAGGAGCACTAATTACAAACTGGACAACATTACTATTAGTAAAACAGAATTCGAAAGAGATATAGGAGTACTGGTGAGGAAAGATCTTAAGCCGCGGCAACAATGTATTACAGTGTGTAATAAGGCTAATATGATGTGAGGATTCATTAATAGGACTGTTAGCGATATAACTCCGAGAGTATTATTGCAACTTTATCTTGCGTTGATGAGACCACATTTGGATTACGCGGGACAGTTTTAATTTCCATACTATGCAGCTGATACAGATTGTTTAGAGAGAGTACAAAAACGATCCCCGAAATTAGAAACCTCACTTATGAAGAAAGGTTAAAAAAGGCTGAATTTACATTCAGTTGAAGAGGAAGAGGGCTAGAGGGCATTTGATTGAAGTTTTTAAATGGGTTAAAAGGCATTAATAAAAGTAACATGAATAAAGTTCGTAGAATAGCGCCATCGGATAGAACAAGAAATCATGGATCAATATTAGAAAAAAATAGATTCAGGTCGGATATGTGTGTGAATATTGGTTCGGGAATAGGGTAGCAGATTTATGTAATGAGTTGCCAGGTACAGTAGTGGAAGCCGAGTCTTTAGGTAGCTATAAACGAAGGTTAGATGTGTTTATGGGTTCAAGCGGTTGGTGGACAGACTCAGGACCTGCCTAGCAAGGGCCAATAAACCTCTTGTATTGTCCTCACTTCTTATATTCTTATGCTCTTATGTTCTTATTTTGCAGTTGAGCTTAAACCACATATAGTTAACGGGTATCTTCAAATGATTAACTGTCTGCTGTGCAGTCACATTTACAAACTCCCTATAAAATGTAGAGACCTATAGAACTGCCCTTCAGAATATCATCTGTTATGGTGATTCATGACACAACAATAAGAAACTGACGGAGGAATATGTTGTTCATTAACGGACTGGTTTCCCTTTGTACTCAGACACACAGAACTCATCATTATGAGCATCATGGTGAAATTGTCAGGGCTGAGAAATGGCTTTACGATATACCATAAAGAAGTCTGTTAGGGATAAATCGCAATATTTTCACACTTTTGTTTAAGTAATAAAGTGACTAAGAAGTTCCAGGCAACGATTCCTTGCTATACCCTCATCACCTAACATAAACTCACCTGAATCCCCATCCTATACCAAGGAACATAAGATACTCAGATCTCCCGACGTAAATGGACGTGTACCCCCGGCTGTCAGTTATGCTGGCAGCCACGATCGCTAAGCCAAAGTTCTTGAAGGTGATGTGGGAGTAGCTACCCGCCAACACTCTACGGAACTGCTCTTCCGCCGGGCCATACTGTGGATGCAAAATATTTACACTGTGGATAAGAGGGAAACATATATATCCAGCTGTTTGGCAGAGACTACAGGGGGATGAGGAATGATTTTGCCACACCTAGGACACGGATTGGAGTGGGATATAGGGACCGTATTACCTAATTAGTATATTTAAATAAGAAAGCAAAAATCACTCAGTAGCTGGAAATAATGATCTCCAATAGAAGACGTTGCATTCAGAGGCTACCCACCTAGGGATGTCTTGCATACTATGCATTTCAATCATCTACGTACAACGGTTAATACTTATCTCAATGTAAGGGATCATTCTTTTTTTTTTCTATTTATGATAGATATTACCTGCCTTTGTGCTTATTTGGAC